>PVIU01008542.1:0-64776 GCA_004026605.1 Ondatra zibethicus
TTTTGTTTTGTTTTGTTTTGGTGGTAGTGTTTGTGTGTTTCCCTTCTTTGAGTTGTCATGGCAGAGGGTTGTCAGATGTCTGTGCTACTCTAGGTGTTGTTGGCTTCCTTGGTTTGTGGTTTTTCTTCTAGTACTTTCTGTAATGCTGGGTTTGTGGCTACGTATTGTTTAAATCTGTTTTTGTCCTGGAATATTTTGTTTTCTCCATCGCTGGTGAATGTAAGTTGCCAGGTATAGTAGTCTGGGCTTGCATTCATGGTCTCTTAGTGTCTCCAGCACATCTATCTAAGACCTTCTGGCTTTCATGTTTTCCATTGAGAAATCAGGTGTAATTCTGATAGGTTTACCCTTATATATTCCTTTCTCTTTTTCCTTTGCAAGTCTTAATATTCTTTCTTTATTCTGTATATTTTTTGTTTTGATTATTATATGGAAAGGGGATGTTTTTTTTTTTTGATCCAGTCTATTTGGTGTTCTGTATGCTTCTTGTACCTTCATAGGAATATCCTTCTTTAGGTTGGGAAAGTTTTTTTCTATAATTTTTTGAATATATTTTCTGGGCCTTTGCGCTGTAATTCTTCTCCTTCTTCTACCCCTATTATTCTTAGGTTTGGTCTTTTCATGGTGTCCAAGGTTTCCTGGATGTTTTGTGTTAAGAATTTGTTGTTTTCTTTAATCAATGAGTTTATTTCCTCTATAATATTTTTAGAGTCTGAGATTCTTTCTTCTGTCTTTTGTATTCTTTTGGTTATACTTGTCTCTGTAGTTCCTGTTCATTTACCCAGATTTTCCATTTCCAGAGTTCCCTTGGTTTGTGTTTTCTTTATTACCTCTATTTCAATCTTCAAGTCTTGAACTGTTTCCTTCACCTGTTTAATTGCTTTTTCTTGGTTTTCTTGTGTTTCTTTGAGGGATTTATTAATTTCTTCCAGCTTTTTGTTTGTCTTCTCCTCCATTTCTTTAAGGGAGTTTTTCACTTCCTCTTTAAAGGTCTCCATCATTTTCATTAAGTAACATTTAAAGTTGTTTTCTTCTACTTCTTCTGGAATAGGGTGTTCAAGTCTTCTTGTTGCGTTCTCACTGGATTCTGCTGTTGTCGTGATGCTTTTCATGTTCTTGGGGGAATCTTGCATTGGTGCCTGCCCATCTCTTCCTTCAAATACAGCCAGGAGAGTCTTGGTCTTGATCCAATCTTTGCTGTGAGTGACAGGGTACTTGGAGAATTTTCTTGGTCTGTCCTCTCTTAGGGCCTCAGGGTACTGGAGCCGGTTGTGCTGGTGGATCTAAGGACCCCGAAGATGGAAAGGAGTGCCCTCTGGCTGGATTTCCTCAGCGCAGGAGCAGGATTGTTCCTGGGCTAAGGACACTTCTGGATCTCAGCACAAGAACAGGGACTCCTGGTGGACCAAGGACCCAACAGAGGAAAGGGCGAACTTGCAGGGAGAGGGCAGGGTCATATGGAACAAAGAAGCCCCTGCAACAGGGGCTGGAGGTGCCTGCACTCCCTTCTGGGCACCTTCCAGCAGGGTGCTCACACACTCACCCCTCTGGACCTCTGACCTCAGCACAGGAACAGGGACTCCTGGTGGGCTAAGGACCCCCACATAGGATAGGATGAACTTGGGCTGGCTTGTTTTTCTTAATATTATATATTCATTGTTATTTTTGTGAATGAATAAAACGCTCCTATCTCACTCATCTCCGTCTCTCATCTCCGTCTTTATGCCTCTCTGTCTGTGTTGCTCTCTCTCTCTCTTAATGTTTTGAATTGAGGTGGAATCTCCCTGCAGTTTTAGTTCACACTGTCCTGATGGCCACGGTTTTATTTTGCATAAGTTTATTGTATGTTTTGACTTCATCTATGGAAATTTCTTTCTTCTTTTCTTTAGCTCATTTTTGATTGGGTGATTTGTTTCTTCGCATTTCTAAAAGTTATTTATGTATTCTAAATACTTGTACTCTTTCTATAATCATAGTGGAGATGTTTTGTTATTCAGGTTGTCTTTTGATTGAACTGTTAAATTTCATTCTCATACATTGAATTTCCACAGGCTAATTTTCTATGTTCTTTTTCCTGTTAAATATAGAGTCATTTTGAGAAATTGCTTGATTATGTCAATCTCTTGAAGTGTTTCCCGAATGTTCTCCTTTAAGAGTTCTAGAGTTCATTATTACATAAAGTTATTTGTCTGTTTGGAATTGAATTTTATATAGGGTGAGAGATAAGAATAGACTTTCTTTTCCAAGTACGTGCCTTGTTTCTGCAGCACCGTTTGTTCAATTGACTGTCTTTTCATACACACACACACACACACACACACACAAAGTAGTTTATCAAAAATTATAAATTATATTCAAAATTCTTAAGCTCCTAAAGTATTTTTCCAAAACTATGTTTCAGCCATTTTCCTCTTATTTATTCTTGTTATTGTTCATGTTGTATTTATTTAATTCCTGCAACTGTCATGAGACAGCTGTTTCCCCAGCTGGAATACTCTCTCCAGTCCTTCTTGAACATCAAAGCCTGATTTCTGTTTCTGATATTTTTGTTCTTATGTTCAAACCCATCTCACCATATCGGTCTCTATTTTACTCTAGCAGACTTTAAGCTCCTTACCTCCTGCTGCAGTCATTTATTGAACCCAAACTATTTGAGAGTTGTAGCCTATAACCTTATATTTTAGGTTTTAAGAGAATTTGTTTGTTTATTTATTCAGTCAGTAATTTGTTCATATATGTAGTATCCTTGCAGCCACATGCAGAAGTCTGCTTTCACATCCCAGCAGGTGGGTTTGGAGGTTTAATTCAGATAATGAGGCTTGATGGCAAGCACCCTCACCTGATAAGTGATCTATCTGTCCATTATGTTTCTAAGGCTCCTTGGGATATGAATTACTGATTTTTAATCATTTGCAACCCTGAAACAGATGTTTATTTGTCGAAATTGTATTAAATACATGACTTCAACTTGCTTTTGAGACAGAGCTTTGAAAATGATGGTGCTAAAATTAGTATTTGCTGTAGACATGGTTGTAGACATTGCACTGTGATTGAAATGTGCAAGGTATTGCAACTGACTTTTGTTTTCTGTTTCCTGGTAGGGCCTAGAGAGGATTCAGTTTGTGTGGCCAGACTCAAATTCACCATGGCCTCCTTGTACATGTGGCTTAAAGAAGGCAGTTTGTGAAAAAGATTATATTTTATATGCTATCTTTATGAACTATGTGAATACCATATTCAAACCACTTAAAATATAGATTATTACTATGAATAAAAGAGAAAGTTCAGGGTTAATGCTCTAATGTGCTATATCTGCTTTTAGAAAAATAGCTTTTTGTAAAGCCTAGATACATCACTTAAAATTAATTAAACTTGAAAAATACAAATATTTTTATTTAAATTGCTGAAAATGCAGTAAAAATATTTTTTTCTAATTCACACAGTTCATCAACAGGCTTCATGACAATTCTGATATTTTTCAATTAATAACTATTTCTCAAGCTTTAAGTACTATATGCCATAGAACTGTGAATAAACATGTGATTTATCAATTTAAAATATAAACCAAATACACAACAATGTTTATTTAAAGACATTGTAAGTATAGTATATTATTTTATGAGGGAAAATGAAAACTGAGTTAAGCCATCTGTTGATTATCCAAAGACCCAAGTGAGTTGCTACATTATGAATTTGAAGATTTTCCAAGAACTGAGCAGGTAAGTGTCTTTCTCTAGGATCAAAGATATTAATTCAGCTTTGTGGGTTTTTTTGCTATTGTTTTTGAGATTTTATTTTTTTAATTTATTTTATTTTATTTTTTTTAAAAGAAAACAAACTATTTTTTTTGTTTTCATACCAATCCATTTCCCACTTCCTCTCTTCCTCCCATTCCCTCCACCTATCCTCCCACCATACCCCCATCCATTCCTCAGAGAGGGCAAGGCACATTGCTTTGGGGGAAGGTCCAAGGCGCTCGCTACTATATCTAGGATGAGCAAGGTATCCATCCAAAGAGAATGGGTTCCCAAAAAGCCATTACATGCAGTAGAGATAAATCCTGGTGCCACTGCCAGTGCCCCTCAGTCTGCCCCAGCCATGCAACTGTCAACCACATTCAGAGGAATTAGTTTGATCCTATGCTTGTCCGTTCCAAGTTTGGCTGGAGTTGGTGAACTCCCATTAGCTAAGGTAGACTGTTTCAGAGGATGTCCCCATCATGATCTTGACCTTTTTGCTCATCTTTTCACTCCTCTCACTCTTCATCTGAACTTTGGGAGTTCAGCCCAGTGCTCCCCTGCAGGTCTCTGCCTCTATTTCCATCAGTTGCTGGTTGAAGGTTCTATGGTGACATTTAAGATATTCATCAATCTGATTACAGGGCAAGGCCAGTTTGGCACCCTCTCCTCTATTGCTTAGGGTCTTAGTAGGGGTTGTTTTTGAGATTCTCAAGACTCTTATTATTATAAGAATAACATGCTGAAAAAAATGTGCAAAGTTTTACTTACTTTTCATTCCCTTATGTTGACAGAGGTTTCTGCCCCGCCCAGAACCACAGCCATTCAGTCCCAAAGAAATGCACAGAGGTCTACATTAATTATAAACTAATTGGCCTGTTAGCTCAGGTTTCTTATTAACTCTTATAACTTAAATTATCCCATAATTCTAGTTTGTGTTAGCCACGTGGCTTGGTACCTTTTTCGGCAAGGCAGTCACATCTTGCTTCCCCTGTGTCTGGATGAGGACTCAGACTGAATCTTTCTTCTTCCCAGAATTCTCCTGTTTTTATTGCCCCACCTCTACTTCCTGCCTGACTACTGGCCAACCAGCATTTTATTAAAAATAATACAAGTGAAAGGATAAAAGACCATTGTCCCATAGTACCTGTAAGCTTTGAAAAGTAAAATGTCATTGGTTTAAATAAATCAAATTTGTGAAGATTAAAAAAAAAAGATCATGGTTCTTTTCTATTTTTATTTATAATGACATAGCTTAGAATTTGACTTTACAAAATAAAATGGAGGAATTCTTATCTTGAAAAGATACTTACACACTTGACAGTAATTATCATATTCTACTAGGTGCTTTCCTAAAATGGTGAGTACTTGAAGTATAAATCAATAAGCCAATTTTGGGAATTTGAAGAGCTAGCTTCATAAATAAGTCCAAATAAAATATTCAGAATTATTCTTAAAACACTTACCTAATAGGGTAGATGTTGGGTGGGGCACTAGAAGAGATGAATAGATATAGTAATATAGATTGTATAGAATTATGGAAGTCTCACCAAAAAAAATTTTAAATGTCTTATGTGTATAATTAATTCACAAGTTTACTCATATAATACTTAAACATTTTGTGGGAGTCCTGAGTTTTGCTTCTATTATAATTGTCTTCTTACTAGTATTGCTTAAGAATATATGATTATTGCTCATAGGTACTTATAGAACATTATTCTCCCTCCAGTTTGGAAATGGAATGGGTACAATTGAATCATTTAACTTTAGCAGCCACTCCTGAGGTCAATTGAAGGCAAATACTACTATTGATTATATTATACTATACCCTCCATGTGTATAAATGAATTTAAAATACTAGATTACCTACAAGAAGCAGAACATGACTGCTCATACTTATTATTGAACACATAATATGTTAGGATGAGTATATGTAAGTTGTTAGTACGTGTAAGATGTTAAGGGTGAGTAAATGAGAACAGACAACAATAAAATGCAATGCAAATTTCTCCTAGCAGTGCATTAATTAAGTGCCCCAGTAGAGACACAGGCAAATGTAAGGAGAGTGGAATAGAGAGAGGCAGTATACAAGGTGAACGAGATGGAAAGTTCAAAGCATATGGGAAACATAATGTAGTAAAAGGTTATTGAAGGCTCATACAATGCCATTGTGCAAATGGTGATGCTGCTGTTACTTTGGGTGCTTGTCAATGAACATATGCTCTGATTTGTGCATTTAGCAATACTTTGGCAATTATCATTAATAAAGAAATGTAAGATTGACTATTGACCATTTGACAAATTGATAATCTGATATTATTCTCTTAATGTGAACATTGATTTTGATGTTGATGTCATTTATTTTATAGAAAAATCATTTTGTCACTTCAGGCAAGAATTTTAGGCCTATGTAGAAGTCTGTTGTATGTGATACATTGACCTCTACAAAAATTGAATACTGAGAATTCAGATGAAATTAAGCTTTCTTCTTTTTTTTTTTCTTTTCCTCTTCAGAAAGTGTCTATGGCAAAGTTACAAAACATGTGAAAGTGATGTTCCTAGAAAAATTCAGTGTCAGCAATAATCCAATAATCCCCTAGAGGACTCTAGAAACTGTAGTGGTAGTGATGCTGTTTCTCCTGCCTTGGTCCTCACACTGACAAAATCTCTCTGACAGTCTTAAGTCAGTCAGAAGTATGAACACTTGAGGAGTGTTAGTGTCTATACATAGATCTGTTGTTCTGAAATCATAAAATTCACTGCATTCTGACTAGTAGAAGCCAGAGGCTGCAACAGAGTTCACTGGCTCCACTCCAGCTCTCAGCTCTCCTTTAATATTTTCTTACATTTTAAATATCATTATTGTGCTTGTTTCCACAGTGTGCGCTTGCGTGTGTGTGTGTGTGTGTTTATGTGTGTTTATGTGTGTGAGCATGTGTGCATGTGCTTGTGAGAGACAGTGCATGGTGTCACAGCACACATGTAGAGGCCAGGGAACAACTTTCAGAAATAATTTCTTTACTTCTGCTGAGTGTTCTGGGATTAGATTTGGATCAGCAGCAGGAATGCCAAATATTTTTACCTATTATGCATTTTGCCAATCTGATAAACTCTTTCTTAAAAAAAATGCTTAAAATACATTAAATACCATGAGTGGAGATTTCTATGAAGATAAAAAGTCAGCAAACATTGTGATGAGACCAATAAGAACAAAACACATCTTCAAAAATGTCCATGCCACCACATAATTCACATTGGCTGTGATTTCATCACAAAAATTCTGTAGATTTCTCTCTCCACAGACTTAAAAATGAGAAAAAAAATAGTCCTTTGCTGCAATATTTTCCTATGTGACAAGTCTAGAATCAACCCAAGAAAACATAGAACTATAAACATTTCTATAAGTTTTGGTCCAACCCTCTGAGATCTGAGATAAAATTCCCTTGTGAAGTTTCTTCTCTAACTTGTCAAGCCCTTAATCAAGATGTCAGTATTCCCCCAATATAAAGATACCCCTTAATAACTTCATAATACTGACCAAATATAACCTAAATAAAATGTTCTGGTCTTTGAGCTAATAATCTTGGTACATGAGAAAAACTTCTGAGAGAATAGGTGGAAATGCAAGTTGCACGCAGTCTTACAGAGCTTAGTTATGTAGCAATATCCAACCCCCAAATTGCTTTTGGTATCAGCAGTATATATTAAAAATTGCCAGCAATAATTCTTTGGTTAAGAGAGAAGATAGTGTTTCACATATTTAAATGTAGTATTTGAAAATATATTGAAAGCCATAATTAATCAGTTAAGGTTCTTCAAAGGCAAAGGGAAGCAACACAATGAGTCAAAAAACTGTTATTTCACTTAATGAAAATAAAATATCACAGGTAATTCCTACTTTGAAGAAATTTTACACAATTGTGTTTTCTAATATCACAAGCCTGAAGTCATTTTTCCAAACTACTTTCTTTAGGTTAACTTTGTTTAATGGTCATATTCATCTTCCTCACCTTTTAACATTACAGTTTTCATCAGTTGCAAAGTCTTTGACCACAATAAATTAGCAAGAGATCTAACAAAGGAAAATACTAGGCTTCTAACATCCTGCCACATACTGTGATATAAGTACAGCAAGTGTTATTTTCAGAACCTCATGCTCTCTTCATCACCTTACCTTTTGGTGTCTCCCTTCCCACTCCTCTCAAGTCCATGAGTACATTTTTTTTGGTGTGGGGGGGAGTTGGATTGGTGCTTGTTTCTGGGTTGGTATCTCAGGTGTCCCAGGCTTAACTTTGAACTTCTCATTCATCTGTCTTCATCCTTTTTGAGTGTTGGGACTATATGCATACATCACTATACCCAATTATTTAATAAAACCCAGGTTTACATAATAGACAAGTACTCTACCAAATGAGATCTAACTTCACTTCCATGTCTCAGCTTTTTCTTTCTGTTTACATGGAATAGTCTCAGTTTCTTGTCTCCTACATATGATAGAGGAGCTCACAATTTGTCTCATGAGCATTTGCTTCACCAATAAAAATAGCAAGAGAAACAAGAAAGATAAAATACAATAGAAATCACACCCTTTGTACTTTTATAACTACAGTGTTTGGTTGACCTTAAGGAAAGGTTATCACAAAAGTCTATAAATAAAGCAAGGTTGAGTCTCTTCAAAGACTTTGAAGACCCCTTTTACCAAATAGATATGGGACTAAGTCTCCAAAAAAAGACAGCAAAGGTGATAACTACAAGAATCCAAAAGTAGTTGGCCATGGAAGTGCCTGCCTTAAATCCCACCATATAGGGGGCCAGAAGATAACAAAATTTTGCTACTTTGAAGTCATTCTGGTGTACACAGAGAGTTCCGTGAAAGACAGTATTACATAATGAAACCCTTCCTCACACAATTAAATATGTTTTTAAGGTATGTCCTTATAATAATTTTCTGGATTTCCTCTTTGTCAGTTATTATGTCCCCCTTTTTATCTGCAATTTGTTAATTTGGCTACTTTAGAAACCTATACTCTCTCAAATTGGAAACTATAAAGAAATGAATAATTTTCTTGATCCATATCACATGCCAAATTTAATCAAGATCAGATAAACAATTCAAACAGACCTATAATCCCCAGTTAAATAAAAGCAGGGATGAAAAGTCTACCAACTAAAAATGGTTTTAACATGGAATTCTACTATCTTTTCAAATAAGAGATAATACCCATACTGGTCAAGGTATTCCACAGAATAGAAACAAAAGTGTCATTGTCCAATTTATTTCATGAAGACACAGTTACCCTGATATCCAAACCACAAAAAGTCCAAAGAAAGAAAATTATGAACAAATTTCCCTTATGAATACAGATGCATAAATTCTCAACAAAAGACTTGCAAATTGAACCAAGAACACATAAAGTGATCATCCACCATGATTGAGTAGGCTTCTTCCTAGAAATCCACAGAGGATTCTACATATGTAAATCTACCCTATAAACAACCTGAAAAACAAAAACCATGTGATTTTATCTCATTAGCGACAGAAAAGTTCTGACAAATTCAACACCTCTTCATTATAAAAGACCTGAAGAGATTAGGGATACAAGGGCCAGGACTCATCATAATAAAGGAGGTTTACAACAAGCCCCAATCAAACAAAAACAATAAAAACAAAAACAACACGTCTTGACTTAGATGAGAAAGAGTAGAGAGCAGCGGGAGATACCCATAAAAAAAAAAAAACTGATTGCAGGGATAGACCTTCCCCTGAAGTCATAACCTAGATATGTTTGAATCAATTCACAAGCTCTATACCTCATTCTTAGTAAAGTTCTAGCAGCTATATTTATCCTAGTTTGTTTTCTTCTGTGTCGATTCTGAAAGAGTTCAAACACAAGTAATAGATACTTTGTCAAGAGGGATGGTAGTGGAGAGGGCAAAGGGAATCAAGCCAGGGAAGTGTGCCTGTCAGGTTAGTTACTGGGTATCAAATGGAAGAGATTCATTCCATGACGCTACTCTGGGAGTCAGAATAGTGCTCAAATGGTAATTTTTAAAACAGTAATTACTGAGATACTCATAAATGGGCTTCTATGAGCCATGAGATTGGCTCCAGATGACCTGGAAACACGCTTAGGTGGCCAGGGAGCCACATATCAGAAGATGCTATAGCATCAACAGTGGTTCATGACTTAAATGCTTTTACCACCCCTGTGGGGTCAGTCTTATCATGCTACAGCCGTGAAGATGTAATAGTGCTGCAGCAATTCCACAATGCAGAAAACTGAGTCAGAACCATGCTGTATTAGTACTCTGCCTCGTTGGATTTAACAACCTTTGTGGACCCAGTCTGGCTTATCTTCTCATGAGGGAGCTAGACACAGGGGTAGAAGAAAGTCTTATTGCTGTACATATGACAATGCATACAAAAATGGAAGGATAAAAAGGCAATTAGTGAAGCAAGTAAGCATTTGTCTCTCCAAATTTTATATGTAGATCTATGGACATGACAGACACATGAATTCCTTGCATTCTTTCAAACTTAATCATTCACATATATCAACATGCCATTTTCTTACCTCCAGACAGGGGAAATATTTTAATTAGATATAAGAGATAACATAATTGAAGATGAAAACTGAATTCAGTTGAATATATTGGGAAGAAATAAAATTCCCCAAATCCATATTTGCCAGGAATTTTGGAATATAACTTTATTTTACAGTAGATTATTCATAGAGGTAATTGAGTAATATTATATCAGACTGTATTAGCACATTTTAAAAAATTTAACTAGTGAGTATTTAATAGGCGATTATTTTAAGAGTCCTGAGAAAGAAGGCTGTGTTAAAGCAGAGCGGAAACCAAAGTGATACAGCTGCTCACCAAGGGATTCCCCTGGATTACAAAAGTCTGGGAGAAGTGTAGGTTCCTTCTCTAGAGCCTTTCAAAATAGCCCAGCCCTTCATACCTAACACTAGCTTTCAGAACTTTGAGTGAACACATTCATATTCTTTTCAGTTCCTTTCTGCACAGTGAGCACTTACAGATGCTCCAGGAAGCTACTATGATGTCATAGGTTGGACTTTGGCCTCTTCCCCAAATTCTTCTGCTGAAATGTCAATCATGAGTCTATGTGCAACAAGAACATCTAAATTGACTAAGAAGGTAAACTGAGGTGAGATAGATGAGTGTTCCTTAATTCCTTAAGCGTAGTCCTCTTATAAGTAGATATTAAAATGATGAAAACACACTGTCAGGTGACATCTGTGGAAAGGAAGAACTAGTCAGAAAAGACCACCTTCAAGTCAAGGACAGAAACCACACACCTGAAGATGATGGCATCCTGGATGTCAAGTGCCGGCTTCAAGATCTATGACAATATAAGTGGTCTTCCTTTAGGTCCAGTAGTCCATTTGTTTTACATAAGAACCTCCTGACAGCGGGGTTTTTTTTTAAGGCCCCATGTGTTTTGCTTTACTTAAAGCTCCCAGGCTTCTCAGGCCATTTTGTTTTCCTGAGTACTGCATTCAGTTTGGGTTAGAGTCCATAGCAAATCATCTGAGAAACTTGGTATAGGAGGATCTTGCATTTGAGGAACTTGGTGTAGCTTTTGCTAAATAAGAAAAACATCTCCTATGCACTTGTTTCTCTCTACTTGTCCATATAATAGGCAGAAGATGGTTTTGCAAGCATGGCAGTGGTTCCTCTGGAGGTACAAAGATGGGACTGACCACGTGTATCTTGAGATAGTGGGGTGTATTAACTGTGTGCTGACTTTTCTGTGTTGCTTTCCTGTTTGAAAATGTGCAGCTTCAAGTCTGGAGGACTTTTGTATTTCCTTGGAGGTGGATGTGGTCATCTTAAGCCGGTGTTTTCTATTGTGGTTTTCTTTTCTGGGAGAACCTTTTCCATGTGGAGCGGATCTAATTTCAGCAAAGAAGAGGAGCAGTACTGGAAACAGAACGTTAAGAACAAGAAGCTGCATTTGCCACGTGGACTTGGGAATCCATGAGTTCAAGATTGTTTTTACCTCCAATATTACACACAGAACTTGAAAGGTCATGCCAAGAAAACACTGAGTATAGGAATAAACCATGAATGTTAGATGCCTACTTCCTCAGAAATATAACATTCATTCACCCGAGTCCCATCTGTACATCAGAAGTTTAAGAGAAAACCCTTCAGAAACTTCTGTTTAGGGTTGTTACTCTCAATCTTGGCAATCCCTAAAGCCCAAAGCTCCTAGAGCAAGAATTATAGTGCAGTCAAGACATCAGCACAGCAGTATTTACAAGATTTTTTAAATATTTTTCACAATTAATTATACAGGGAGAGGTGTTACATGTATATTTCCATGTGCGTGCGCATGTGCGTGTTTGTGTGTGTGTGTGTATGTTCCCATTCATGGTTTGTAAGAGAGGACAACTTTCTGAAGTCAGTTTTCTTCTTCAGCAGAATGTGACCTAGAAATGGAACTCAGGTTATGAGGCATAATTTGATCCTGGAGTGCCCTCTCTTGTCTCTTTGTAGGTCCTCCCCACTTTTATACCTACTAATTCCAAGCTTTGTTTTCCTCTTTAGAAAGCAAACAGCCCAATAAAAAGCAAACAAACCAGAATAAAAAAGCAAACAGACAGACAAAACAAACAAAGACAAAGCATAAGAAACACAACATATGCACACACACATACACATACACACACACACACAAACCCATAAAAACACAAAATCAGAAACTCTAATAGATAAACATAGATTTACAGCTGTGGTAAAAATCACCCAAACAAAGCATTAGGAGACAAAGAAACAGCTTCAAAAATACCCTTGAGTTCATTTCGGTTTGGTCATATACAACTGGCACTTTGGGGTCTCCCTTGTGTGGTTTGTGTACCCAGTGTGACTCCTATTAAGAGAAACTAATTTTCCCTTTATGATTAGTTGTCAATTGGAAATAGCTCTGGGTTGTGAGTGGGGGCTCATGTCTACTTTTCCTCATTTGAGGCCTCATCATGCTTAGACCTCTTTAGGCCCTGTGCATGGTGCCACATTTGTTCTCAGTTCATATATGTTTCAGTCCCAGTTCACATGTGCCTGGAAGGTAACTTTTCCTTGGTGTCTTCCATTCCCACTGACTCCTACAACCCCTGTACCTCGCTGGGGGATTGAGGGGAGAGTTTTAAAGAAGACAACCCATTGAAGAATGGGATTCTCTCTCTGCATATTGTCCAGTTGTGGGTCTTTGTGACAGTTCACCCTTCTTGCAGGGCAGAGCTTCTCTGATACTAGGTGAGTGAGGAACTGGTTTATAGGTACAATACAATATAATTAGGAGTCACTTTATTCCTATATCCCTTTAGTTGAACAATATTATTTGATTTTTACCTTACGTTCATAGTCTATGCAGTCTCAGGTTCTTAGCCTCCTGAGAAGGGTCAGGTATGTTCTCTTTTCTCGAAGTTGCAATTAAGTCCAATGAGAGTTGTTGCCTAAATCTTCAGCTTTTCTGCCACGTTTGCACTAATGTATCATGAAGGTAAGTCAACATGTAGATGGAAAAGTGTGCAGCTGATTAGAAGAAAGCAAATTCTTCTCTGGTAGTGTGCAGAGTACCTGTCACTACCATAAACAATTAGCCAGTTGGGATGAAGGCTCTAGTTAGACACACACTAACCTTCTCTGTGTTCAGTGATATATGCAGGTTCTGTCTTTAGCAATATTACTCTACCACCTTGTTGGAAGATGATTAAAATACTGGCTCATGGTAAGCAATGCTTCGGGAAACTATGAGAGAGGCTCCCAGAAAAATGGCAGAGGGCCTTTAACCTTGAATGCATTTGCTTCCTAGATTGCTTACAGATGTGATTTTACCTCCTGTGTTAAACGTTCATATTCACTTTATAAGACAAGACATGTTTACACTTAATCTGGATACGGCCTTGTGCCTTTCATAAAAGCTTTTCTAGATATAGTCTATTGTGTTTAAATTGGCTTGTCCTGAAAAAGTTCTGATGAAGGACTGCACTGTGGGACAATGGTCTTGCACCTTGTAAAGATTTGTCACTTGTATTGGTTTAATAAAACACTGATTGGCCAATAGCCACACAGAAAGTATAGTCAGGGTAACCAGAATAGGAGAATTCTTGGAAAAGGAGAGGCTCAGTCTGCAATCATCACCCAGATGCAGAGGAAGCAAGATGAGAATGCCTCACTGATGAAAGGTACCCAGCCACATGGCTAACACAGACAAGAATTATGGGTTAATTTAAAGTGTAAAAGTTAGCTAAAAATATGCCTAAAATATTGGCCAAACAATGTTGTAATTGATATAACTTCTGTGGTTTTTTTGGGGGTCTGGGCAAGTGAGGAAACAAATAGTCTCTGCTTACAGGACTGCTCTGTTGATACATAGTATGTGCTTACTGAAGTTTATATACATGTTTTTTAATTATGTTTTTGAACTCACATTACCTTCCTTGAATCTTCACTTACAGTCACTTATAAAAATACACTGAAACTGAGGTAAGCTTGGCTATAGCATTAGACTGTAGTCCAACCTATTCTTTCAGGTCCTCAGATCCCAGGTCTTGCAAACAGATCTGCATAGATTGACAAAAGTTGATACCATCTGTTTGGGGAGAGCATCCAATAACCTTGGCAATAGCATAAGTTGTTTGGGGATTTTCATGAAGACACTTTGGCCAATTACTCAACTGGACATAACCAATTCCTGGCACTTGGGTTTTCCTGCGTGGCAAGAGAGGTCTAGATGAGGTTTTTCTTTAAGTGAATTGATTTAGATTTCTTTGATATCTGTATATATTCTAAGAAGCTTCTTTAGTAGTAAGGATGACCCCCTCAAATGGCCTTTAGTGACAGTTCACCCTTTCTGTAGTCCCTTATGTCCTCATGCCCTCCGGACTTTGTTTAATCTTTTCATTCCAATTTCCTACTACTACCTCTCCATGACTGTATATTCTATTTTCCCTACAATAAGGGTTTGTTCTCTGATCCCTAATTCCTTGCTCTATACCTAATATTTATGGCTATATAGATAGTAGTATTCTTTTCTAAGGCTTAAAAGCTAACATTGACATATAAGATATTCATTCCATATTTGCCTATTGAAGCCTGGATAACTTTACTCAAGATGATTTTTCTTCTAGGTTAATCCAATTATCTGCAAATTTTACGATTTCATTTCTTAATAGCCAAATAATATCTGTTTGTATAATTGCACCACATTTTCATTATCCATTCATCTGCTGATGGTTATCTAGGCTATTTTCCATTTCTGACTCTTATGAATAGAACACCAATAAACATGGTTGAGCAAATGTCTGTGTAGTAGAAAGAAGTATCCTTTAGTTATATCCAAGAGTGGTATAGCCGAGTCATGAAGTAGAAATACTCCCAGTTTCCTGAGGAATTGCTGGGCTGGTTTTTATAGTAGCTGTACAAGTTAGAAATTCCACCATCAATGGACGAGTGTCCCTATTATACCACATCTTTATAAGAATGTGCTACCCTTGTTTAACTGGTATAACCTGAAATCTCACATTTATTATGTCCCTGATGGCTTTTTAGAGCCTATCTCTATGGTGTGATGCATTGTTCAGCCTTGACAGAGGGTGGAGGAACTTCATCCTGCCTCAACTTGGTGTACCATGCTTTTTTGATTCCCATGGGAGGCCTTACCCAAAAAGAATGGAGACAGATGGGGAGTGAATGGGAATGGAATGGAATGGGGTAGAGAGGGAACAAGCGGAGAGTGGAGAGTGGAATCTGTGGTTGCTATGTAAAATAATAAAAAATATTTAAAAAATATAAGTTCATGGCCAGTCAGGATACTTGAGACTGTAATTTATATTGCCCTGCAATCAAGCAAACAAATAGTCAACTTTTCTATCTGCTAAATATTTTTAATGTAAAATTGTTGAATCTTTTAAGTTAGTACAGTTTCCTGTTTCAAGCATGATACAACATGCTTTTGCTTGAGTTTTGTTGTACAAAAAGCTACTAGCTAGAGATGAAAACATCTCTCATATTCTTCCAAATAAGAAACAACTAAGTGACTGAGCTCCAGCCCATTCTTTGGCCAGAGGTCTACTGCTCAGGTACAGGCCACTCCAGTCCAAAAACCTGCAGGACATTCCAGTGAGAAGAAGAGTGAAGACAATATCCAATTCAAAACAAAAAACAGAAATAAAAAGAGAAACATGAAAGCAGACATCAAAGAAATAAAAAGAATCATTAGGTCTTACTTCAAAAACTTGTACTAGATGAAAAGGACAATTTTATCCATAGGTATCATTTACCAAAGTTAAATGAAGATCAGATAAATAACCTAAATAGACCTACAATAGAAGCAGTCATTAAAAGTCTTCCCCCTACACACAAAAAAGAGCCCAGGACTAGATAGTTTAGTGCAGAATTCTACAAAAAAAAAAGTTCAAGACTAGGACGTTTTAGTGCAGAATTCTACAGGACCTTCGAAGAAGTGCTAATTCCAATACTTCTCAGATTATTCCACAAAATAGAGACAGAAATAACATTGCCAAATTCAACTTATAAGGCCACAGTCATTCTAATAACTAAGCCACATAAAGATTCAACAAAGAAAGAGAATTGCAGAACTATTTCCCCTGTGAATATTGATGTAAAAATCCTGAATAGGATACTCATAAACTTAATCTAAGAACACATAAAAAAGTCATCCACCATGACCAAGTATGCTTCATCCCAGAGATACAGGGTTGGTTCAACATACAAACATCTGCAAATGTAATCCACAATATAAACAAACTGGAATAAAAACAAAACTAAGCAAAACACATCATCATTTCAGTAGATACTCAAAAGCCTTTTACAAAATAAAACACTCCTTCATGATTAACGTCTTGGAAAGATAAGACATACAGGGGACATACTTGTATAAAGGCAATTTACAGCAAGCCTGCCACATCAAATCAAAGGAGAGAATTTTAAAGCCTTTCCACTAAAATCAGGGACAGAAAAAAGGCTGTCTACTTTCCCCATGTCTATTCAATATAGCACTTGAAGTTCTAGTTAAAGCACATAAGACAGCAAAAGGAGATAAAGGGGGTTCAAATTGAAAAAAGAAGAAGTCAAAATTTTGCTATTTATAGATTATGTGATAATATACATAAGCAATGCCAAAATTTCTATCAGGAAACTTTTACAGGTGACACACACCTTCAGAGAAGTGGCTGGATATAAAATTAATTTAAAAAGTCACTAACCCTCCATATATAAATAATAAATGGTCAGAGAGAAAACCAGGGAAACAACACCTGTCACAACAGCCACAAATAATATAAAATATCTTGGGGTAACTGTAATCAAGCAAGTGAAAAACCTATATGGCAAAAAAATTAACTCTTTGAAGAAAAATACTAAAGAAAATATCAGAAGGTGTAAAGATCTCTCGTGCTCATGGATTGATAGGATTAATATAGTAAAAATGGACATTTTACCAAAAGCAATCTACAGATTCAATTCAATCCCTATCAAAATTCCAACATAGTTTTTGAAGACCTTGAAATAACAATACTCAACTTCTTATGGGAAAACAAAAACCCAGGATAACTAAAGACAATTCTGTACAAAGTAAGAACTTCATGAGCAATCACCATCCCTAATTTTAAGTGTTACTATAGAGCTATAGGAATTAAAACCACATGGTATTGGCCTAAAGAAACAGGTTGATCAATGTAATTGAATCAAATACCCAGACATAATTACACACACCTATGCACATCTGATTTTTAATAAAGCAACCAGAAATGTACATTGCATAAGGAAGCATCTTCAAAAAATGATGTTTGTATAAGTGGATATCAGTGTATAGAAAAATGTAAATAGATTCATATATCTCACCTTACACTAAACTCAAATCCAAGTGGATCAAAGACCTTAGCATAAAACCTGATGCCCTGAACCTGACAGTAGAGAAGTGGGGAGGAGCCTTGAAAGCATTGGTACAGTAGACAGCCTTCTGAAAAGAAGACTGACAGCATAGTTATTAAGATCAACAGTTAGTAAACGGGGCTGTATTAAAACTAAAAAGCTTCTGTGAGACACAGGACAATCGATAGGGCAAAGCAGAAATCTATAGAATGGGTAAAGATTTTACCACCTCCACATCTGACACGGGGCTAATATCCAAAATATATAAAGAACTCAAGAATGTAGACATCGAAAAATCAAAGAATCCTATTAAAAATGGGCTATAGACCTAAACAGAATTCTCATCAGAGGAAACTCAAATGGCCGAGAAACACTTCAAAAATGTTCAACATCCTTAGCCATGAGAAAAATGAGAATAAAAACTCTGGGATTCAATTACATCTTGCACCTGTCAGAATGGCTAAGATAAAAAAAAAAAGCACAAGTGATAGTTCATGTTGGTGAATATGTGGAGCAAGGGGATTACTCCTGCATTGCTGGTGGGAATTCAAACTTGTACAGCCAATTTATAAATCAATATGGTGTTTTCTGTTAAAATTGGGAATCGATCTACCTGAAGAGTCAGCTACACTATTCCTGTGTGTAGGTTGAGGCTGTTTGTTCATGTCCTGGCTGCCCTGATCTGAAACAATCACACAGAAACTTTATTAATTACAATACTGTTTGGCCAACAGCTTAAGTGTATGGCTAGCTAGTTCCTATCTCTTGTAGAGAGACAGAAAGTGGAGTCAGGGAGATGCCATGTAGCTGCCAAAGGAAAAAGACACCGACCCCAGAGCTTCACTAAACTCTGTTTCTGTGTGTGTCTAGAATAATTTGTTAATTTCTTTTAGTTTTTATGTGGATGTAGTTGCCCCACATCGGATGCCAATTTGTAGGCTGGGGCTGCTTGTTCGTTTCCTGGCCACCCTGACCTGAAATAATCACATAGAAATTTTATTAATTACAATACTGTTTGGCCAATAGCTTAAGCATATTGCCAGTTAGATATTATATCTTAAATTAATTCATTTTTATTATTTTGTATTTTTCCACGAGGCTCATGGTTTACTAGTAAGGTTCCCAGGGGGGTGTTTTTCTCCTTTGGCAGCTACATGGCATCTCCCTGACTCTGCCTTCTCTCTCTCTAAATCTCCTGTCTGATTTCCTGACTTACTTTACTCTTTTAAGCCTTTGGCTGAAAACAGCTTCTTTATTAACCAATCACAATAAAACATATTCATGGCATACATCACTTCCCACATCACCTGTGCATATACGCAAAGGATGTTCCATAAAGACACTTGATCAATATACTCATAGTAGCTTTATTCATAATAGTAAGGCACTGGAAATAACCTTTATTTTCCTCAGCTAAAGAATGGATAAATAAAAGGTAGTACATTTATACAATGGAGTATTAGTCTTCTCTTAAAAAACAGATGGTATGAAATTTGCAGGAAAATGGATTGAACTACAAAAAGAAATCATCCCGAGTTATATAATCCAGGTCCAGAAAGGTAAACACGGTATTCAGTCATTTTATGTGGATATTAGTTATAAAGTAAAGGATAATCATGCTTCAATCCACAGACAGACCTAGAGAGGCTAAGTAAGTACCAAGGGGAGCTCATGGAAAGATGCTTGGATCTCCCTGGGAAGAGGACATAGAATAGATTTTGTGGATGCATTGGGAGTGGGTGGGGATGGGAACAGGAGGATGATACAGAGAGTACAGGTGGGGAGGATGGATACAGAGAGTAGTGAGAAAAACAACTGGAATTGGGATTCATTTTGGGGACATCTCTTGGATGATCTAGAAACCTAGTGCAACGGAAACTCCCAGAAATCTAAGAGGGTGACCCTAAGAGGGTGACTCCTAACAATTGGGATAATGACCCTGAATCATCCCTCTGTGCAACCTGGCAATGCTTCCAGTGTAGGTATTAGAACACCAACCCAGACACAAAACCTTCTACCTACAGTTTGTCCTGATTGCAAGGTGTGCTTGAGTAAAGGTGGCAAAAGGCTTGTGGGAGTAGGCAACAAATGCCTGTCCTAAATTGAGACCCATGCCACAGGATGAAGCCCATGTCTGACACTGTCTAGAAATTCAATAACCTATTTCTGGGTAGCACAGAGTCTAAGATAAAAACAAACATGACTAGAAAAAAAAAGGTCAATGGAATGATTCCTAGTGATATGGTGCTATGCTGGTAGGCTAGACCTAACATAATCGTCATCTGAGAGAATTCATCCAGCAATTGAGGGGAACAAATGCAGATACCCACAACCATATAGTGGGTTGATAGATATAGCTAGAGAAATCCTATGAGAGAAGGAAGGTAGGATCAAGAAGTGTCAAGGACACCAAAAGAAAATGACCTACAGAATCAACTAATTTGGGCTCATAAGGGCTCACAAGGACTGAACCCACAATCAGGAAGCCTGCAGGAGACTGACCTAGGTCCTCTGCCTATATGTTATGGTTATGCAATTTGGTGTTCTTGTGGGACTCCTAACAGTGGAAGTAGGGCCTGTCTCTGACATTTTTGCCTGCTTTTGAGACCCTTTTCCTCCTACTGGGTTGTCTAGTCCAGCATTAATATGAGGGCATGGGCCTAGTTGTGTTGTAGTTTCATGTTCTGTGTTTGATTGATATCCCTGGAGGCTGCCCATTTTCTGAGGAAAGGGAAGAGATATGGATCTGGGAGAAGAGCAGATGGGGGAGGACTGGGAGGAGAGGAGGAGGGTAAACTGTGTTTTTGATATAATATATGAAAGAATAAATTAAAAAAGAAAAGAAATTACTACATTATAGGTCTTCACATAGCTTCAAATTCACTAAGGGACAAAATTGTCTCCATCTGTGTCAAACAATCAGCAAGAAGTGAGCATAGATTTGTATGTTAACATAAATTAAGGAGCAAATCACTAACAGAAGAAATGTATGGGTGGAAAATGTAAGTACTCAACAAGTCCTCATGGCCAAAGGCAGCACTCTGCAGAGAGGTGCCAGGGTAAGGAGAACTGGCTTTTAGGCAAGGAGTACCAGGCTACCAGCTTTAGCACAACCTGCTGCTCAAACAAGACTGTCCAATTGTCCACCATTCGACAGAAAGGGGTTTAGAAATAGATGGTTTTAATGACCCTGCATAATTTTCTCTATTTTCAATTTGCTCTGTTACAAACAGTACTGCTTTTAAAATATTTAACAATGTGTTTTGTTTTAGTATGAAACGAGAAAATTGCTGCAGTTTTATAGCATAACTATAAAGTTTACATAACTCGGTTGCTTTAAATTCCATTAACCAAAGACATGTGACTGTCTCTGTACTCCGGTGGGAATTCTGTCACACATGCCTGGAGGATTTTATTTTATTTTATTTTGTGTCTGACTGTGTGTGCATGTATAAGGTGTATATGTGTGTGGCATTTGAGAGTGCACATGCTTACAGGCATGCCAAAGCCACAGGAAAGTGTCTGGTTTCCTCTGTAACTCTGGACCTTCTTCATTTTGAAGCAGGGTCTCTCACTGAAACCAGAGCTCAAGTTTTATAGCCACATGTACTTCCAGCAATGTTTATTTATATCCTCCTGTTTAATGTCATGTACAGGCATATAAGAGACCCTTCCATGCTTCATGTGTACACTGAGATACATATTTAGGCCCTAACACTTGTATGGCAAGTGCTCTTAACCACTTAGTCCTTATCCTGCCATGACTAAAATTTATAATTGTAATTCATATGATGTCATAAGACATGCTCTTCTAAAATGTGGTTTGAAATAAAAAGTACAAAGGGATTGTTACCATATCTATCAGACTTACTTTTATCCTCTCAGGGTCCACAAGTAAGGAAAAGACCCCAAATCATATCTTAATAAGTTTGTCTGCATGGATGCTATGCTTCATTCCATCCAGAAGTGCCAGGCAGTGCATCCAAGAAGCGGTAACTCAGCTGAGTTTTTGCCTTTCCAAAGGTGATATAAATGGAACTTTCAAAGGGCAAACTTGATGTAGAATGCTGTTTGATACCATCTACAATATCCTTAGTGAATTCCAGATTTCTTGAGTGTTTTATAAAAGCTTTACTAAGGAAAACTGAATATGATATTTGTTTTTATTTAAACAGGAAGACCCAGGAGCTGAAGAGATGGGTCACTGGTTAAGAGGAAGTATTGCTCTTACAGAGCAACTCAGTTTGATTCCAAGCACCCAGAAAAGATGGCACCTTTGTTTTCTTCAGAGACACCTATCCTTATGCCAACTCTCTCTCTCTCACACACACATAGATATGAATAATACAAAACTAATAAAAAATAAAATCTTATACATGTAGATACAGTAGAAACCCCACAGAAAGAGCTTAAGAGGCCTGGTTAATTTTCTATCAGTACTATATGTAACCCATAACCAATTACTAAAAGACAAAATGTCCCTTAGAAAAGCGAGAAACACTTTGTTCCTTAAAAATTAAAGCACTATGAGATGTGAAATATCTCATATAGTACAGTTGAGAGATTAAAAACTTGCCAAATTCCCAGAATTGATCAGCCAAAGATAATTGTCTTATTACGAGGTCATTTGCTTATGTGTAGATGAAAAGTCATATTTCGTTCAATCTACAAGAGCTTTGTGGTATATCTGATACATCTAAATTGCTTGCATTAATATATAAAAATGTATAATTTTAGTAGCATGCTGGATTAACTATCTCACAAAGCAAATGAGTTCTGTGAGCATGCTATGCAAATCATTTCCTAGAAGGTCATTTTTATTAGCAACAGTGGTCAAATCAAATATGCAGTTTCTGAGATAATGTGGCACATGATATGCCGATGTGGTTAATATGCAGATGCATTCGGACACTGAGGATGTGAAATCCGGGGAAGTCTTTTTAGATTATGAGTTATCTGCGCTTGCCTCATTCACTTGCTTCACATGCTTTCCCCAGCAATCGATTAGGTCCTCAGTCCCAGTTTAGACATTCTTGCCTCATTTGCATGTTCTGATCTTTGAAATCATAGAGTGCTTTATCTCCATACCATCTAGTCTCTAGATACAAGGAGTAGCTGATGAAAGGACTGTTAATAATGTGTGTCTGTAAAAGCATTTGTGGAATTTGTGCTGGGTTACATACATAACTGTGGGTCTCAAGAACACAGTGGTGCAAAAATGAAAAAGTTTCCTTCTTTAGATAAACATCTTCCTTGAGAAAAGCCACAAGGAAGCCATTAAATAGATATTTTCTTTGGACCATGGTAGCAGGAAAGCACCATCTTTGTTTCAGTGTAGTTGACTTTAGTTTCTCTTCCTGCAAAGGCCTCCATCTTTGTTACTCTTTGCCAATGTGCTAGACATGGTCAGCAATGCTACTTTGTCTAAGACAGGTATTTGTGCTGTTCTGTCCTATTTTAGTGTTTGCAGGCAGTAAGGAAAAGCTATAAGGTTTAAAATTAAACCCAGATTCTGGACTTTAAAAAGCCAGGGAGTAAAGTATGAAGTGAGAGATGTTTCAGAGGTTAAGACAGCTTTCTGCTTGTTCTTGAAAAGGACCTGAGTTTGGTTGCCAGCACCCATTCCAGTTGGTTCATAGTCATCTGTAACCCCAAGTCCTGGGCATCTGATGCCGTTTTCTGATCACCATGGGTACCTTCACACATGTGGCATATATACACATGTGGCATATACACATGTAGCATATACACATTTGGCATACATACATGTGGCATATGCACACAGGCATATACACAGATAAAAATAATACAAATAAATCTTTCAAAAAAAACTTGGAAGCTGAGTTTCAGAACAGCTATTATTTATTGGAGCTGTTGGGTAGGTAGTGCTGTGGGCTAGCCCTTTGCTTTCTCTTGTCACTTCTTTTGGACCCAGTTCTGAGAACAAAAATTTAAAAAAATGAACTGACATTTTCTCTCCAGTCATATACTGCCATTTTTTTTATTCTGTGTTTTAAATTTCATCAAAAAAAACCCAAAATATAAATTTGGTAGAAAGAGGAATAAGTTTCAAAAACCAATAGAAAAATATGTAAACAAGTTTTTATGCCAGTTTAATATAATCCAATCCTTCTTCCCATCTGTGTAATCTTCCTAGTCCTATGATACATATGAGTTTGAGACACTTATTCCAGAGATTTTGAAATCAAGTACATGATATATTAATTAACTTTACTATGATGATTACTTTGAATATCCATGATATATCTGTGTTATGTAATTATCTTGTATAAATCAAAACACACACAATTTTAAATTGTCATTTATACCTCAATAAAGTTGTGGAAAATCAAGACTACAATTGAAATTTGTTTGGGGGAAAAATAAAATTAAGAATACTTGCTTTTGAGAGGCTGACGCTTTGAGACAAGTTTGTGTGTCTAGGCTATCTGAACTTCAACCTGCATGTTAATAATTACTAAGGAAATCAGCTAATTAAAGGGTCGTACTTCTCGGTGCATGTTTAAATCTATCAGTAAGGGAATACAATAATCAGTATTCTCGCATCGCTCTAGGAATAAAAGATGATTAGCTATGTAAGGACACATGACAAGATGGGCAATCATTGTAGAGACCATCTAACTATTATATTTGGTATGGCACAGACACAATACAAATAATGTATTCTCCAGCCCCACAAGATTGTTGGAAAGGAGAGGGGCCCCTGGAAGGCGAAGGAGGGAAGGGGGAGTAGTAGCCTTTAACTCTGGCCAGCTGTTTACCAGGTGCTTCTCTCACATTACTGTTCTAATATTTTTTCAGCAATGCAAAATGGCTCCATTTTAGACAATAGCAGCAGCAAAAAGAAGACAGATAGCTTCAGAGTCAAAGGGGAACAAGTGTAGGAGAGGTGCTTTTATGAAAATCTTGCCCTGCCTCTCCACTTCTGTGTTGAATGAGTGCAGGTCTATTGTTGAGCCTCATTGAGTGAGTCAGGCAAAAGTAATTATTGCAGATGTTCTATGTCAAATTCAGACATGCACGAGGATAACCTGAAGATGGCTCCCAATGCCTTTCACGAGAGGTGGTGAGATGGTACATGGTGCACGCATTTTACCCCGAGAAGTAGAAATGGATGCTTGCTCTCATTTTCCTTTGGTTTCGTTTAAAACTGAAAATAAAAGAAATTAATAAAGAATTTCAGGCCATATCAGTATATAACATCCTACATGAGAAACCATAAAGCACAGTCTTTGAAATTTTATCAAGAAGTCTTTATATTTGGGAATAGTTGAGAAGATAAAATTTAACAAAGTGACATAGGAATAAAATGATGGTATTCCAGTGAAAAGATCTGGAATATGCTTTGTTCATAGTTGGGATTGTTTCAAGTAATTTCCTCATTCAAAAATAGTATATTCAACTATAAAATAAATATCCAATTTCACAGTAAAATATTGAAATGTAAGGCTGTTTTTAATTATAACTCATGTACATTTCATTCATGGTTATCATAACTAATTCTCACTCATTTTTACCTGGTGTGAAACTGATTCTCCTTTTCTTATACCACTCTTGTTTAGGCACATAATGGGTGTAGATTCTGATATTAATAGGAGATATAATCGCATAAAAATCCCCTTATTCTCTGTTTTTTACAGTCTTTCAGCTCCATTTTCCACAGTGTTCTCTGTGCCTTATGTATGGGAGTTGTTTCTGTATATGTATCCATTGAGAATGGGCTCCACATCTCTGCATATTGTTTGTTTTTCTGTAATGGTCCCTGTCCTTGATGAGGACTGAGGACTACACTTGTCTATGGGGATAAGGACACATATAGAATGCAGGTAGGGGTTATGCTCATTCTCATTATGCTGTTTTAGTGAATGGTGGTTTTAGGTTCTACTCCAAGGTTCAGGACTTTGCGAATTCTAAGTATTTGAGTAGGGTTCCTGTTACAGACCAATATGTTTCCTGTGCTTGGAAAGTAAAATAATAAGTTTCTCTACCAATGCAGTGAGCCAGATCAAATTGAATTGAAGATATATGGCAATAGGAATATTTGAACAATACAACTCCAGGGATGGCTCTCTCTCCCGGAGATCTAAATCAAAGCAGTTGCACCCCCAAACTAAAGCAGGGAGATTTTTATGGATTGTAGATGGGGGATGATGATGTGTCCAGCATAGTTGGGTTTGTGACTAAGTATGATCAAAAGCTTACTGCTTAGGCAGGGACTTAAGGGACTGGCAACTTCAGAGGAGACAGCTGCAATAGCCACCAGGAATGCAGAATTGAGCTTTGCAGTGCCTTTCCTTTATTCAGAGAAATGGTGGGATTTGGAAAAAGAGAGGGAGTGAGGAAGTAGGAGAGAGAGGAAGAGGGAGGGAGGGGGAGAGAGAGAGAGAGAGAGAGAGGATGGGGGAGGAATAGGACTTTCTGGACCATCCAGAGCAAGCTGGGGCAGACAGAAATGATTTAGCCTGTCGAACATGTCTTAAGTCCATTTACAGAGCTCCCAGTGACTGCTGATTTGTGTGTGCCACTACTGTATTAGTAGGGTTATAGTGCAATTCTGGTGTTTGTTGTGATTCATTGACATCATAACTGTGTAGATCTGCTAGTTGCTTTTCTCTTTTGGAAGCCTGCATGATGTCTTCTGGTACCATGAAAGCTAGTCCTCAGGGAGGAGGTATTCAGGACTGGGAACTCTGGAACCTCTGTCTAAAATACATGTCTGAAGCATGAATTAATAAAAATTCAGGGTCAGAAATTGGGGTTAAACTTGAAGATTTGAAAAGCAAAACAGCCAGCCACTGACTCTTATCTTGACCTTAGTCTGAAATGGAGATCCTGCCTCCAGGAATCTCAGAATGAGACTGTGTGTTGAGAGCTGTCTCCTCCCATTTCACTATCCTTTCTAGCATTGTGATTAAAGGTGTGCATCACTGTAATTAAAGGCATGCACTGCCTGGTTTCTATGGCTTCTAGTGACTACTAGTATTAAAGGTGCATGTCTCTATAACATGATCTGTAAGGCTGACCTGTGGAACTGTTTTATTCTCAGATCTTCAGGCAAAATTTATTTAATAAAATACAATTGAAATGCCAATACATTTCCCCTTTTTTGTTTAAAATAAAAAAGAAGGCTAAAACTAATATAAGAAAACTATATACAATAAATACAATGACTATATATAATATATGCAGGAAATACCTACATCAACAATGTCTAGTCCATTTGCATTTGACAAATGCAGAAAAATATTTTGTATCTATCCTATCTTGGTGAGTCCAAAATCTTATACCTAATTTCCTTTCTATGATAACTAGCTTTCTGTGATGGTAAACTATAGCTTTTTAATCTTCAACGCCCTCAGAAACCCAAGAAGGAAATAGTATTAACTGAGTAAGCAGGAAGTGAGAATAAGCAATTTTCAAAAAATGTGAGTAATGACAGAAACAGCTGGCCACCAGGACAGTCACCCAAAGTTCCTCTGCAAACTTGGGGCATCCATCTTTGGCCTACAGGTCTAGCATATTTGACAGACTTTTCTGTGAAACAGGATATTTTGTATTCTGCTTGCCTAATTAGGACAGGACAATGTCAGCAGTTGAGGCAGGGATATTTTCTTGCCAAGTGACTTATTTTTGCCAAAAATAAACTCCATGTGGAGATTCTTCGATGCCCATTATCTTCTCTTGAAACAGAATAATGAATCATTGTCATAAAAATGTCATTAAAAAAAATGAACCCAGGTTGTTAAAAACATCTTAAATGCCATATTCTGTAAATCTCTGAAGTGTTTGAAGATGACCTATCTGTCTAAATTATATCATTGTTTGAACTTGAAAACATACCTATATGTTTATATATAATAATTTTTAAGGACTAAATATTTGTATTACATTGTTAATTGAGTTGTATAGGTACAATACCTTGAACATGATTAGCAATGTATGTACAATATGTTTTAACAAAATCAATCTCAAATTTGTATCAATACACATAATTTATATATAATATACAAAAGTAAAACCAATGTAAAGCATTTAAAACTAATAGTTGCTTTTAAAAAGTAGATTCAATCATCTATCTTTTTATCTTATCATATCTATATCCTCCCTTTTTCTTTTCAGAGTAGATTAAATAATCTACCTTTCTATCTTATATTTATATTCCCTTTTTATTTTCCTTTGTTTTTTCCCTTTTTCTCTCTTCTTTCCTTCTTTCCTTCCTTTCTTCTTTCCTTCTTTCTTTCCTTCCTTCCTTCCTTCCTTCCTTTCTTTAATTCTTTGAAACAGGGTTTCTCAATAGCTATGGAGTCTGTCCTGGAATTTGCTCTGTAGACCAGGCTGACCTTAACTCAAAAAAATCTGCCTGCTTCTGCCTTATGAGTGCACCACTACTACCTAGCCTGTTTTTTAAACAAGAACCTTGAATCTAATTTTCATTGTTTAGTTTTTTTCTGACCATTATCCATAACAACTTGTAACCAACACGGTAAGCAAAATCAAACATCCATAATCCATTTTGAGGGGAGGAATGTGGGTGTAGTTTCCTCGGCACTTCCTCCTAAATGGGGGTCATGATAATCTTATGGGGACACAAAGAAAATTTAGGATTATGGTCAAGTACTTACTGGAGTATTCCGTGAGGCTGGATCATTTCAGCCAGCAGTCTTGAAGTTGTTCTGAATGTAGAACTCAGAGGAAACGTCAACAAATGTACTCTGAAACATTGAATCATCTGCGTCATCTGTTCCCATTGGAGATTTTTCATAGGGCTTCCATGATCAAACCTTATTTTTCCTAACCTAGAATCAATTCTCAGCCTCTTACTTCCTGTGAAAAAAAAGCAAAACTTCTTCTCCAAAGTAACATATCATTTGGCTTAAATTTTGAAGTCAAGGCATTTTGATCAAATCTTATTTTTCTTATTCTAGAATGAATCCAGAGCCTCTCACTTCCAAAGGAAACAAAAGAAAAACCCCTTTTCCAAAGTACCATATCTTTTTAATTAAATTTTAAAGTCAAGGCATTTTTAAAATATATAGGTTGGATTAATATAGCAGCATTAATAATCAAGTGTCTTTTAGCAGCTGTTGCTCCTTCCTCAGCAGTCAAACAATTCAAAGACAACATAATAGCATGCAGTATCCAGACTCTATGTGTATTGTTCATCTTTATGTGGCTTTATTTTTTGCTGTAAGAATTTTTACTGCCAGTAGCCTTTAAGTTACCAGCCCAGTTGGGTGTGGCCTCTTATACTGTGTATGCTGATGTAAAGCACACATCTGGGCTCCTTTTTGACTGCAGGATTTGGTTGCTGCTCCCTGTTCCAGCAGAGGATTGTGATCTGTGTGACTATCCCTAAATAAATAATCTTTCATTATACTCAGTTCTGAGCTAGTGTGAGATTTCTTTATAGCATCCTTCTTCATATATTAAACTCTATTTCTTTAATTTTTAATTATTTCAGATGGGATTTCTTTGTGTATCTTTGGCTGTCCTGGAACTCACTCTGTAGACCAGGCTGTCTTTAAAATCATAGAGATCCACCTGCCTCTGCTCCTCCCAAGTGCTGGAATTAAAGATGTGTGCCACCAAACCTAACTTCTTTCTATCTCTCTCCTCTCTCTGTCTTTTTTAAGGACTTTATCCTTTTTCTCTTCTCTCCCAATCCTACATATATTTTTAAACACACTCTAAACTATTTAGAGGTTTTCTTTTCCCTTTGAATCCATCTTTACTGTATGTCTCTCTTTTTCTGAGTGCACAGGTCTTTGATTTGCTAAGAATATAGCTAGGATTAAATCCATGGCTTTGACAGCTGGATATATCCCATTCCTTAGCTTTCTGAGAGTCTAGCTTCATGGTAGAGGTACTGGCAGGAGCCGTGTTTATTTCCACAACTCTATGGATTTTCAAAGTCCTTGACATCACCAAGAAGCATATTGCCTATTCATGAACACCATTTCAGTGTTTGGTGGTGGGGCCTCTTAAAAGAGCTGCAAGGTTTTTGCAGCTAAATCTGAGTCAGGAAGCCTCTCTTAAATGAGGTGCACTTGCCTCTAGCAAACAGAGCCTACCTGAGAAAATGCTACCAAGAAGCCATGCTTAACTTTATTCTTTTTTGTGTCTAGATTTCCTTCCCAAACTCTCTCAGGCTTTAAGTGGATTTACTCGTCCACATTGGCACCATTTATTGACAGAGGTTTCTGTCCTGCCTGGTCCCATAGCTGTTCAGTCTCAAAGAAACACACATAGACTTACACTAATTATAAACTGGTTGGCCTATTAGCTCAGACTTCTTGTTAATTCTTACATCCTACATAAACCCATAATTTTGTCTGTATTAGCCATATGGCTTGGTACTTTTTATCAGTGAGGCATTCTTGTCTTGATTCCTCTGCAACTGGTGACTACTGCAGACTGACCCTTTCATCTTCCCAGAATTCTCCTGTTCTGGTTTCCCCACCTATACTCCTGCCTGGCTACTGGCCAATCAGCATTTTATGAAGCCAATACAAGTGACAAACCTTTACAGGGTACAAACCATTGTCCCACAGCTCATCTTCATCAATAGGTAGTTACCTTCTACCATAAGAGGGCAACCAAGGGCAGTAACAACTTTCTGAAATGTTTTGGTGATTTATTGAACAATGGTGACAAACAACTTAAAAGGGCATTCCTCATATTTGGTGTTGTACTTTTTGTTGGATGGTCTATGACTCTTCAAGAGGCCATTGTCAGGTGAGATTAGAAATTTCATTTAAACTATATATGCATATTCATACACAGACTTATTTGCATTGTGATTTTTTTGCATTATTTGTTGCATATTTCCTTAAGACTTTTTCAAATGTCCTTATTGTTATTATACAAGATTTTTTCCTTCTTTTGTGTTAATCTCTACCTTTGCAATCAGAGACTTCTCTTTGCCATTTCCCTGATTAGATCCCTAGTACCCTGTTATTCATTTTTCTGTTTCTTTCCTAACACCCTACTTCACCATGTTCCCTTTATATTTTCCTCTTTTATGCAGTTACTCAACGATTTGCTCTATCTGAAGATTTGAAGCTCAGGGTCATCAAAGAAAGAACATGTGATGTTGGTCTTTCTGGGTTCTAGTTACCTCACTCAATACAGTCTACTCTAGTTTCATCCATTAACCTGTGAAGTACATTATTTTATCTATTCTTACAGCTAAATAATATTCTAATTGCATATATGTACCACATTTCAATTGTCCATCCCTCATATGAAAGACATTAAGGTTGTTTCAAGTAGCCACAGAGTAGATGCCCAGTCCTTTGGACATGTGTCAAGCAGTGGCATCATACGGCAGATTTATTCTTTCCTTATTAAAATGTGTGACTCACTGGGCCACACCACAACTTCCAAATGAGATGCTTCTCCTGCTTTGTGTTGTTTGTTTATTTGGTTTGGGTTTTTCTTTTAAATGTTGTTTTGTTTTGTGTGGAGAGATTGCAAAGCAGAGGGTGGATGTGGGAGAGGGGCAGGGAGAAGATGGGTGGGATCAGGATGCATGATATGAAATCTGTAAAAAACAATCAGTAAAAGATTTTTCTAAAGAAAAACAAAGTGAAATCTCTGCCCTGATTTTTATTGTTACTACACCAGTTTACAATTCACTAACAGTGAATGAACATTGCCTTTCTCCACATCCCATACCCCAGAATTTGTTTCACATTATTGTGCCTAGTGTGAGATGGAATTCCAAAGTTGCTTTAACTCTACATTTTCTTAGTACCTAAGGATGATGAGGATTGTATGAGATATTTATAGTTTTCTGGGTTCAGATCCTAGGTCCATTTTTAAAATTAGCTATGTTATTTTTGTTATTTTCTCCTGTTCTTTATCTGTTATGGAGATTAATCTCCTTGCAGATATATAGTTGACAAAGACATTTTTCCCATTCTGTGGGCTTCCTCCTCACTTGGTTGTTTTTCCTTTCCAGTAGCGATGTTTTATTGTTTGATTAAGTTCCACCTGTCAGTTGTTTGCCTTAATTCTTGGGCAAATGTAGTTCTTTTCATAAAGTTCTTTTCTATATTTATATCACATAGAACACTGCCTCTACTGTCTTCAAGAAGTTTCAGTATTTCTAGTTTAACATTTAGGTCTTTTACCTTGTGAAGTTAGTTTTTCTGCAACACAATATTTCTGATCAAATTTCATTCTTCTGCATGTGTACATCTAGTTTTCTCAGCATTAGTTTTTGAAGATGTTTTCCTTTCTCCAATTTATGTTTTTGGCATCTTAAAATTAAAAAAAAATAAAAGTGGTATGAGAGAGAAAGAGGCCATGCAACAGAGTTCATGGGGAGGGTTTTTTATTAGGGGAAAGGGAACTTAAAAAGGTGGAAGGGGAGGGTAGGCAGGGGAGTGGGGAGCCTGGCCTTTGGGGATAGGAGCAGCAGAAAAGTAGAAAAAGGCAGAGGGGGGGGTGGGTTTTGGAAGAGACGGAGACAAGCAAAGAAGCAGAGAGAGATAGGAAGTGGGCAGGACCCTTTTTAAAGAGAACAAAGTGTATGTATGTGCACAGGAGGTGCTCTTAGAGGCTACAGCTGAGGATGCAGCCTTTCAGAACCCCAAGAGTAGGCCAGCACAAATGTCTGAATACTAACAGGACCTTTGTTAAATATTAAGTTACTGAGAGTATGTGTACTCATGTCTGGGTCTTTGCTTTTGTTCCATTGTTTACATCTCCATGTCTGCTTTTGATAGTAACATAAGATTTTTATTACTGTGGACTTATAATATATCCTAAGATCTAGAATGTTAATTATTCTATCATTTTTCATTTTATTAAGAATTGTTTATTTCATATCCAGCATCTCCTATGGTTCCAAATTGACTTTCACTATATCTACACACACACTCACACATACACACACACAAGCACACACACACACTCTCACACACACAGACATATTAATATATATATATATATATGTTGGAATTTTTGTTTTCATTGCATTGAATCTCTAAATACTTTTGGCAAAATGGTCATTTTCACAATATTAATTTTACCATTCCATGAACATGTGATGTCTCCCTAAGGTCACTCTTAATTCCTCTCTTCTGAAGTTTAAAGTTTTCAACGTAGTCACTCTGAGTTTCCTTTGTAAGATTTATTGTAAATATCTTATTTTATTTGAGGCTATTGCAAATGGGAGTTTGCTCATGTTCTTTTTCACTGTATGCTGTTTTTGATGTTGCTTGGGAGTAGTTTGTCCATCATTTTATGCTATGGTGGTGCCTACCTTTAAAACTATAGATGTATTTCTTGTAGACATCAGATAGGGGTTTTGTCTCTTAATCCTTTCAGTCAGCTGGTATCTTTGGATTAGAGATGTGAGGCCATTGCTCCCTAAAGTTATTATGCAAATATGTGTTATTTGTGCTTGTTGTACATCTTTTGTTAGTTCTAATCTTATATGAACAGAAAAGGTTAGGGAAGAAGAGAGGATGTGCTGGCAGTTTGGACAAAGAGGTTTGATGTGGAATGAAGTCAGGTGGACACAGGAGAGTGGGCTGGTGTACAGGATGTGCCTACTCATCTAAGCTTGGAGTATGAAGAGTAAATTTGGGTAGGCAGAAATGTTGAAAATTTTGAGTGAGAGTTCTGTGGACCTAACAATAGGGAGGAAGGGTCCTGGAAGAAGCCTAGAATTGCAAATGCTTATGGTGCAGACAATGGTGGCCAGGGTAGGCAAGGATCTTGAATGTGGAAATTTGGATAGATCTAGCATGCTGGGGAAGGAGTGGAGATGGAGAAAGTAAAAATTATCACTGGAGTAGAACCTGGAGAAGGATGTGTGAGAGAGATCTACATGTGTGGAGAAGTTGGCATCAGTTAGTGGCAGGTAGGCCTGGTTCTGGCAGAATACTAGTGGTAGGTTGTGGAACTGGCAAGAAAATCCCGACTAGAAGAGGGCACTCACTGTAGGACCTATGCTATATCTGTTGGGCTGGGAAGAAGGCATGCAGGAGAAGCTCTAGATTCTAGAGAAGAGTATGGGCAGTATGACTGGTTGGAGTGGTCTGACAGCTCTTAGAAAGGCCTGTGGATGATGGCAGATAAAGCTAGTCTTTGTGTAAGCATATTATAGCTTGGTTTCAGTGCCGATGAGATGGCCAGACAAAGTCGGGATACTTGATATGGGACCTAGGAAAGTTTCTATGAATTGGGGAGAATGTGTGGATGAGGAGAATCCAGAAGACCCACCTCACTAAAGTCTGGAGAAGTACCTGGGAGATCAGCCTTAGTGGAGAAGTTGAATGCTGAGTATAGGAGAACTGTGGGCAATGTGTGTAGCAAAATGCTCTGAAGTCAGACTGCCACGTTGGGCGCCATTCTGTTGCATGATGGGCCTGCTAGCTGGGGTTTCTGTTCTGCCCGGTCCCCCCAGCCAGCCATTTAGCCCCAAAGAAAATCACGCAGAGAGTCTACATTAGGTTATGAACTGATTGGCCCATTAGCTCAGGCTTCTTATTAGCTCTTGTAACTTATATTCACCCATTATTCTTATCTATGTCAGCCACATGGCTCAGTACCTTTCTCAGCGGGGCAGGTCACATCCTGCTTCTTCGGTGGTCTGGAAGGAATGCCAAGAGAGCTTCCTGCTTCCCAGAATTCTCCTATTCTCCTTGCTCCACCTCTACTTCCTGTCTGGTTGTCCTGGCTGATGGCCAATCAGCGTTTATTTAAATCATGATTGACAGAATACGGACAATTCTCCTGTACCAGGGAGAATGTGTGGATGAGGAAAATCCGGAAGACCCACTGCACTAGAGTCTGGAGAAGTCCCTGGAGATCAGCCTTAGTGGAGAAGTTGAATGCTGAGTAAAGGAGAGCTGTGGGCAGTGTGTGGCTTAATATTTTTTACATCGTAATGTGTTCTAAATCTGTTTCTTAGGATAGTACATAGTCAAGATTTCAGAGGTTTGGCTTAGTATTTGTCAGCTAAATGATATTTTTATTTGTTTCTCTTTTTAATACCTAGAGCCTTCCCTTTCTTCATGATCAACTTAAAATAAACATAAAAGACCCCAGGTATGTACAAAAGACCAAGCTTGTTGTTCTGCTAAATGAACTGGAGCGGCAGTCCAAGAGGGCACAAGTGCCATTGTGAGTCTTCACATCCTGTTTAATAACTTGACTTTTTCTTGCTTGTATCCAATGAAAGCAGAAATAATCTAGGTAGATTGACTAAAATGTCCATAAAATACTTATTAGATAATCACATAAAAAAGCAACTCAAACCCTCAGTATTTGCTGAAAATTGTCACTTGATAAAAGCATTAAATATGGATTATATCCTTCAGATTGTGTGACAAACTATAAATGTATATGTGTTGTTAGAATGTTGTACATAAAGTTAGGAGAGAAAGGTGTGCATCTTCCTGGATCTGGGTATCTGCTTGGGAGATAAGGCAGGATGTGATCCTAATCAAATGTCTGTGTGTAATCCTAACAGTGCCATACATAAGAACCTTATCTGTACTTCTGACTTGTGATGTTTGTCTTCTGGTAGAGTGAACAAGTAATGAGTAACCAAACATGAAAAATTTAGCTTTCGATTATGGACTCATTTGTACCTCCTTCAAATCACATGGTGTTTTGGTCATGATTCTCTACAGAAATAAAAATATGGGGTACACACAGGAGGGAATTTATTGAGTCAAGTTGTATTAAAATAGCAACAATGGCTGAATCCTACTCAAGAAGCTAATAGTTGGTGTTCATGAAGCTGAGGGCTCTACTTAAGGAGCAGGTCTACAACTGCTGTCTCGCACTGGGGAGGCCAACAACTCTGTAGTTGCTCAGTCCAAAGGCTGAGGAAATAGTTCTGATCTGACTCTGAAAACTTAGAAAGTGCCTGGAGAATTTCTGGCTCATAGTCAGAGATAGAAGTCTGGAAATTTGGGTCTGATGCTATAGAAAGAATTAACAGCAGCAGCAATAGGATAAAGCAACTGAGCTGTCTCTCAAGTCAGAATAATATCCTTGTTCCATTTTATAACTGAATTATTTATTATTAAATAAAATCATTAATATAAATATTATCATTAATCATCAGAAGTTCCTTATGTATGTTGGATATATATATATATATATATATATATATATATATATATATATATATATCTGGTTCACATCTTTGCAAGTGAGGTCTACAAATGTATGGTTTATCTTTTCATTTTTATAGTATATTTAGTTATGATTTTCAAAATTTCAGGTATAGAAGATTATTGGAAGAATTAATTTATGAAATTAATTTGAAGGAAAATTTGAAGGCATTGGTAGTTTTCCTACCTGAAAAGTAATCAGTTAATCCATGCAAATGAACAGTGAATTGATCAGTGAAAAGGTGAAGCTGAGCAGCCTAGTCATGTTATACAAGTGGAAGACACTCAGCAGAGATCTCCCTGTGAGCAGAAAGCTAATAAGTAGGAAAAGTGAAGAAGTTCTATGAAACATCGAGAATGCCATTGACATGGTAGAATGTGATTTTATAGTAATTTTTTAACTTTCTGAAGCTGAGTTGAGCATCTTCAGCAAAAGGGACATCACAGTCCAAATCGACATGAGCTGAGAATCTGAAGGAAAAGGGACACAGCGTACACTGAGATTGCTTCTGTCATTAAGCCTTTTAAGAGGCTTGATGAAAGGTACATCAAAGTCAAGGAAGCTTACATGAAAGTTGGGAAGAGGTGGTCAGAAAGTAGCATGGAGTAGGGACACTGTTGCTCCACCAGAAACAACTGAACCCTTCCTCCAATTCTTATGTTCAAATACTATTCTCCAGTACACAGAGAGAACCTACAGTGGCATAACAATAAATAGTGACATATGGTGGTCGACACTAATATAATATAATTAGTGCTTCCTTTAGAAGAATAAGAGACACCAGCAAGTTCTCATTCTCTCCCATGCCTCTGAAATTTCAGGAGAGACCTTCACCACATGTTGGCATTCTGTACACTTTAACCTTGGATTCTGGGCTCCAGAATGTTAAAATACAAACTTTTGGTATTTAAGTAGTCTGTCTATGACATTGTTTTATGACAGGGAGGACACACTAAGACATACAGTAAGGAAAATGACCCATCTCCAGCTTGGACAGTTCTCAGCATGGACCACACATCCAAGGAAGTGTCCAACTCCTGCAGGTCTTTGATGTAAGCAACTGAAAGTGTACAGGACCGGCTTCCTGAAAACCAAAGCACAAATGAACAAAGTTTCTTTTGTTATAAATGATATCCACAATTGCTGTAGATAATTGTTATTCTGAAATTTTGAATTTTATAACATTAAAATAAAAATAGAATATTTAAACAGCATCAATTAATATTTCTAATATTCAGAAGTTTTTAATTCTAAAAGTACAATGGCTCAGGTCTTGCAGAGGTATGTTTTTGATAATTTCATATTGTGCTGCTAAATTTCAAGACTGTAATTTCTGACTACTCTCTCAAAGTCCATAATACATTGTACATATAGATACTTATAGTTCTAATAAGGGAAAATTCTGCCAAAAATGTTTGACCATATTTCATACTTGCAACTAATTTTTGAATTATATGAGGAGTCTTAATTTAAAGTATATTTGGTACAATTTTGTGTTTCCTTTCATTCTGGTGAGGATTAGGCTCTGGGGAAAATTTTCAGACTCATTTTAGACCTTTCTCTAACACATATTTTGATATAAAAATTCTTTTTTTACTTTTTAATCAATGGTTACACATGCATAAAAGTAAACACACAGACAACCAGTAATAAAATATAATTTATGCCAAAGCCATGAGAACATTAGGATTCAGTGTGCAGGCTGGGAAGGGATTGTGGCTGCAGAGGACTCAAAGTTGCCTCACACTCCAGGCCACAACGCCATGTACAATGAGAAGTAACTGTGCATTAATTCTTATGACAACAAATGTTGGTTGAAGTTACATCATGCCCTGAATTCCAAAGCCAATCTGACAACACCAAGGCATTTGGTAAATTTTCATCACAGTTCACAAGGTGCTTCTACAATGTGCTTGTCCCCATGTTCCTCCTGGAATCTGTTGCATTGGATTTCTGTCACGTGAGCTACACTGGCGCTACAACTATAGTCATCTTTTCACTGCAAGGTGACTTCTGTTGGTTTTGGGATCCCTAGAACACCACATTTGGAGGTTGTATTTAAGTTTTTCTAGTGTTCTTAAAAACACAGTCTCTGAGTATGTTTAAGAAACATCTCACTTTACTGGTGATTTCAGACTCAGGTCTGCCTGTGTTACAGCTTCCTACATGGTACACTTATAAGCACTGAAGCAATATAAGGGTAAGTCTTAAAAATTTTGCATAGAGGTGTTTTTCTCATTTAAGAGTTTTATCTTTGACACTCAATCACAATGTAAATGCATCTTCTATGGTAAATCTTGCTACACTTGAAGAGTTTTATATTTATCCGATTTGTAAATACCCATCAAAATCAGGAGAGGTATGATGACCTAGATAATAAATTTATTTTAGTGTGTTGTTTTTATAGTGTATAGAACTCAAGACTTAAAGCACTAAAATAATAAAAATTAGGAAAAAATAAGACAGAGTAGGAAAGAATATCAAAGTTTAAATCTCATGTACAATGTGCAATATTGAATTTTAAAATGTTGGATAATTTAAGAAATTTGAACTTTCTGGGAAGAAGCAAAATCCTAGAAGAGGGATAAAAAAGGGACACAATAAAGAGGGTCAATGAAATATAATGTGAATTATATTGTTTATCCATGAGAAATCCAAATGGAAAACTCTTCTGTTTCCCTCCAACTTCTGCTATAGCCTCATCGTTGTTCTTTTTCAATGAAAGAGTACAGATGTCATTCATTCTCATGGCTCTTCACAGCGACACTTGCTCATTTATGCTGCTGTGGTTTGTATTGTATTATGCAGGTTCCACCAATGTTTTCTGACTCTGTGCAAAGGTTTGTGAAGAGCCAACACAGCAAAAGGACTGAAGAGATTCCAGTCAGGGCAGTCAGGGGACAAGAGCCAAATGTGTTAATGGAATATCTCTGTCTAACTGAGCTTGATGCTGGGGGTAGATGCATCCAGAAACCTTAAGTCTATAGAGCAGAAACTCTTCTGCAGAGGCTTCAAAGTCTGAGGTCTCCTGTGGCTTCAAAAATAACCATGGGTATGTCACAGAGCACCAAGCAAGCTTTTGAGTTTTCTCATGTCTTTGACCCAGAACTTATGTGTGCTGAGAGGTCCAATGGGCAAGGCCTTTTATCCCATTATACTATACTATGGCTATGTGAAACCAACTTTAAAGTTAGTCTTCATTCAGTCTCTACAAGCTATAATATTCCTGGTTTTTTTTCTTTGTTTAAATAACTTTCCAGACTATACTAAAATGTTCTATCATTCTTAGAGGATAATTTTATGCTATTATTCTTATAATTGTTTTTTTCTGAGTTTCATTATTCTGAAATGAAAGCCCAATATGTCTAAGTACTTGAAATATAACATAAATATAAAGTATATCCTCCCTAAAATTTGTGGCTGTTTTATTTTCACTGGCAAGTGGTATTTTATTATTATAAGAAAATGAATTCTAGGCATTTGTCTTGATTTATTTTAAGACTAAGAAAGAAAAAAAAATAGTAGCATGAGCTCCTAAAGTACAGAATGTAAGCAAATGGATGTATTTCCTATGATATTAACCAATTTATTAAAAATATCCAGGTTAAAAGCAAAAGTGCTAATGCCTCTCTGATTCACACACTTGTCATGAGAGTAAAGACACTGAAAGGATGCATAATACATTTTAGCTCTTCCCATGAAGAGATTAGAGAGGACCCTTTCCAATCATTGGGAAAAATTAACAGAAAATGTTTGCATTAATTTAAGTTTTAGGAAAATAGTCCATTTGGCGTGTGGCAATTTATTTACAATAAAATGTTAATAATGATACTATCATCAGAATACTTTGGCTAAAACAAGTCTTCCCCCTCATGATCTATAAGTTCATAAATGTGTTGCTGTGTCAAGGTGACCAAAGCATTTTGTATATTTTTATCAAATGCACATTTTTAAATATTTGTTTTAAAATTTTATTTGTTATTTTGTGTAAGTATATACCACTTGGTAACCAAGGAAGCCAGAAGAGGGCACCGGATTTCTTGAATTGGAGTTTCAGACACTTGTAAGATGCCTGGTATGGCTGTTGGTGACTGAATTATTTTTTTTAGAAGATCTAGCACAAAAAAAAAAAACAAGCATTTTTTCCAAAATACATCATTTGTCTCTCATTTTGTAATACCAGGAGAATTGTCCTGAGTTGCTCCTACCCAGAGGAGAGGTCTGATAAATGTTCCCACTATTGCCAGAACCCTTTTCCCCCATGTCATGTGTTTAACCCAGTTGATGAAACACTATGCACTAGTGTCCTATGTCACTGTCAACTGAAGTATTTTTTTATTTAGTTTCATTTTTCTTTTTAATTTTAAACATAATTATTTATTGATTCATCAGAAATTTCACATTATGCACCCCAAATCTCACTCATCTCACAGATCCTTCCTAACTGCCCCACAACCATACAGTATGCCCTCCCCAAATAAATTAAAAACAGAGCAACCAAAAATAAAAACCCATCTCTCCTCCATCTTTCCAACACCTCTTCATTCATCCTACTGGCATATGGAGCTGTGGTGGGTCACACAATATACCCCCTTTGTCCAATCAGTCCCAGCTTCAAAATATTCATGGCAATGAGTCATTGGTTTGGTTCAAGGCCTCTTCTTTCTGTTACACCACCATCACTGGGCTGGACTCTCTTTGAAACTGCTTTCTGATATCTTATTGTTGCCATGAGTCATGGAAATTTTTTTTATTATAGTTCTGTAGGACCTTTCTGCACTCAGCAGGTCAAAGATGGGGCAGCTGTTAGGGTGGGCCAACCCAAGGCCCAGGATGTGGGTCTAGGTGGTAGTTTATTGGATCTTTCTAGACCATTCGGACCAGCCCCTAAGATGAGGAACAGAGCAAGTTCTCCTAGGTCTATGCCATTGGGGCTAACTCTCCAATACTTATGGTGCAGGGTAGGGCCATCTCTTTGAGTGCTAGGGTCAACTCTCCCATGGAGCGTCGTGGTACCAGCTCTCCTGCTATAATGGCCATCAAGAGGCCAGGCCAAGTATTCTGGGGCCAGTGAGGGACAGGACTGGCTCAGCCATGCTCTTGAGTTTCAACATTCATGGTTCCTATGATCCCCTGTGGCAACATGAGCCATGGGCATCAACCCCAGACCCTGGCTGCTGTTGAATCAACCATGGACCCAGACTTGGTCTTCAGTAACAACCTGGTCTTGATCCATGTGACTGCACTGGCCATTGGAATTGCCCTAACCCCCATGGTAGCAAGGCCCTCTGACACCAACATGGCCACAGGTTGTGCCCCAGACCCCTGGCATCTGCATTGCCTTCAGTGTTATTAGAATCCACAGATATCAACACAGACCCAGGCTGCAATAGAGCCAAGGACCTGACACCACAGTCCTCAGACAACAACATGGCCAAAGGATATAGCCTAGAACACCAGGCATCTGTGTGGCCTTTTGTGACATCACAGGCCACAGATATCACAGACCATGACTGTGGTAGAACCAGACATAGTTCCAGACAGCTGCCCAGGCTCAGATGTCATCATGGCTCCAAGTGACAGTACAACCCACCCAGATTGTCATGACACCCACAGAAGAGTGGACTTCACATACCAACATGGCTCCAGTGGCAGCCCAGACCCCTGGCAACAGTATGGCCTTCATTGGTATCAGGAGGCACGAATATTGATACAGAACTACTCAAGCCTCTCTCCACATCCCAGATGTAGTGGTATATTATATGTATTTTGATAAATAAGTCTTACCTGAAGACCAGAAACAAAGCTAAAACCACTAGAGGTCAGGCAATGGTGACACACCCCTTTAATCCCAGGATTTGGGAGAAAGAGTCAGATGGATCTCCTGAGTTCAAGGCCACCCTGGGCTATACAAGATCAATGTAGAAATAAATCCAGGTGGTGGTGGATACACCTTTAATCCCAGCACTAGGGAGTCATAAACCCTTAATCCCTGCATTAGAGGGAATATAAAATGAGAGGCCAGAGAGGCTGTCTGTTTAGTTTGAGGTCACTCGGCCTTAGGAGAGGACAGATTTCTCTAGTGGCTTGGCTGCTTTGAGTTTATGGTTTTCAGGTTGAACCCCAATTTCTTTCTCTGGGTTTTCATTATTTGTGATACACCCAGGCTCAGATGTCACCATGATCCCAGGTGACAGCATAGGCTATCCAGATTAGCATGGCTCCAGGGGACCAACATGGACGCAGGTGTTTGACCAGAGGCCAGTCATCTGAATGGCTTTCAGTGTTTACTTTACCCTTGGACATCAACACAGATCCTGACTGCTGCAGGGCCATGGACCCAGACATGGTCGCAGGCAGCAACCTAGGCCTGATGTCGTCATGTCCCCTAAAGGTAGCAGCAAAGGCCATTTAGGTTATCATGACTCCGGTGACAACAGAGCCCAAAGAACGCACAATGGCCACGGATAATGGTCCATATTCTGGGCATCCCTGTGGCTTTGGTGGCAACATGGATGATGGATGCTAACATAGAGCCTGACTGCAACAGACCCATATATAGCCTTAGGCAGCAGCCCAGACTCAGATACCTCTGAGTCTGGTCCCTGGTGGCAAGTAGGCCACCAGCATCAGGCCATTCCTCACAGCCCCCACTTCTTCAGACTTCCTCTTACCACAGCACATGGACCATTCTGCCTCTCTTTCTCCAAGATTTTACAACCATATACTTTCTTACCATATTGAAACCAAATGATCTGTGACTCTGAGCAGGCATGTGCATGTTACAGGCAGCCAGGACACAAGCTGCCCCATGGGTGTCTCTCACCCACCTGACATACAAGGCACCAGGGAGACCTGTGTAACTGACAGAATTATTCTACCAAAGAATATAGCCACTCGTTCTGTTCATGAATCCAACTATTATGCTAAACCTGCCAATACTTCTCCTTTTACTGATTGTTGAGAAGTTAAACTTCAACAAGAGAATCAGTTTCTAAACAGTGGAAATAATATTAGCACATGGCACCTAAGAATATTCCTTATATCATGAGGTTTAGTTCCTGTAGGAACAGGAAGTGCTCTGAGAAGGATGCTAATAAAAGGAGAGATTTTCAAAATGGGAATTGACAACTTCATTTTAGTCCAATTGAGTTTACACTTGAAAAAATCCAAATAACAGGCACCAAAAATTGATCTAAGTGTTGTGCAAGTGAAATGGATGTTTGACAATGCTTCTGCAAATAGGATCTTCATACAGAACTGAAATGTCCAGAGAATGACATAAAAGGCAAAGTTACATATTATCCATAGGCAATGGTCAATTTTGACCCAAAGGTGAAAGGAAAAACAAAGATAACAACAACAATGACACAATAGGAGCAAAAGAACTGTGTAAAGATACAGCAGGAAGAAAACTTCCAATTACCTTGAAAGTTAAGAAACATAAAGGTTCTCAATATATGGATATCAACTGGTTTTAGACTTCTTAAGGATGCAAAACATTTACACAAAATCTATGCTGCAGATAAATAAAAGTATTCATGAACAATGAGCTAATGCAGACATAGGATGGACTAGAATGGGAATTTGATTTTTGGTAAGAGGAGACTAGAAGTGTCAAAACTGCAATTTGGTGGGAGAAAACAGTAAACATGATGCACAGTAAGCTCTCATGCTGCTACAACAAAGCATATAATGTGTCAGGGGAGATCCCTGCTGGGAAGCAAGACAGAAAGTCAATGCTTGACTTGCTGCAAGGCCTTTCTACACTGGCCTGCCTCGGGCAGAATATAGTTGCCCTGGAGTGCAAACTGCAGGAGACCTGCTCTGTCTCTCTGTCTCTGTGTCTCCCTCCATCCTTCCCTCCCTCTCTTTCTCTCTCCCTTCCTCCCTCCCTCCCTTCCTCCCTTTCCACCCCTTCCCCACTCTCTCTCTCTCTCTCTCTCTCTCTCTCTCTCTCTCTCACACACACACACACACACACACACACACACAATTTATTCCATACATTGCTTCTTTTCTCAACCTTGGCCAGATAAGCCTTTGCAGTGAGCATCAGTTAATGCAGACTCATAACTGTCAAGCACTGGAAATTAAGTGACTGTAAGTGCTCAGTTCTAAATGAGACATCTATACTACTTCCCTCCTGAAAACTCAAAGAACATTGTGGGAAAGGGCAAATAAATGATATAGTTCTGGAGGCTGGAGGTGCAAAATGGGTCCTGTGAAATGCTTTCATCTAGGCATGACATTCATGAACTCACTGCAGCTGTATGTACCTGCATGCACATGATGTCCCCAAGGCCAAGCCAAGGTTGGCCAGCATTCTACCAGATGTCACTAACTGAACTCAGTTGGGTGAGAAGGCCTACATTGGCTCATATGATTGAATGTTGGGTTTCCACTTGGTAGACTGTTTAGGAAGAATTAGGAGGTGTGGTCTTGCTGGGGGAGGTGTGTCACTGGGGAAGGGCTCTGAGGTTTCAAAACCCCACATCAGGCTCAGTTCCACTTTCTCTACCTTGAACTTACCAATCAGATGTAAGCTTTAGACAACTTCTCCATCTCCATGCCTGTCTGCCTTCATAGTCCCTGTCATGATGATCGTGGTCTCATGCTCTGAAACTTTAAGCAAGCTCCCAGTTAAATGCTTTCATGTATAAGTTTCCTTGGTCATAGTGTCTCTTCACAGAAATAGAACACTCACTAGGAAAGGAAGTGGGGTGTATCTCAGAGACTGGGAAATTTGAGTTGGGTGTGCATAAGCTCAAGATACATTGAATACATGTATAAATCGGCCAAAGAATAAATAAGACATAACCTAAAATGTTTCAAAAATATGAAATGCTGATAAAGAGTAATATTGGCAGAATTCAATTATAACAAGGAACACTAGAGAATAAAATCAATTTCAAAATCAAACCAGTTTTTAAAAACTGAATCTCAATTATTTTTCCAGAATATTACAAAAAAGAAGATAATGGAAAAAGGACAAAGATAATAGCTATTTGGAAACATGATGGAAAAAATAGTTTTAGACATCTTGAAAAACACATCTAGCATAAGTAAGTCTAAAGCAAGCATGGGATGAAAACTTCGTAAGCCAACTAAAAGGTCATACCACATCATACTTGAATGAAAGCATGCCACACTGAGATAGTCTTGACAAGACTGTAAATTTCTTCTTTAAAGAAATATTGATACAACACCCAAAATATTGGCTACTTTTTCTTGTACAGATTACAAAATGCCAGGAAGCTTTGGCATGTTATCGCTAGTGTTTTAAGAGGAAAAGACTGTAATTAAAGTGTTTCTCAATTAGCTAACTCAGCTTTCATTTGTGATGCCAATAAAAACATTCTTTCATAAGCAAAAGCTGTGAATTGTATTTATCACCTAACCATTATGGAAACAAATGACAACATTGTATTTCAGATGAGAACAAAATCAGAACTGAGAATTTAGGGTTGTGTGGCTGGCAAGATGGCTGCCCAACACTTAGGGCTGCAGCTTGAGGATCAGTGATGGGATGCTCTCATGCAGGGAAAAGTCAGATGCTGGGTTGCAATCCCAGCCCTTGGATGCAGTAAAGGAGATCCTTGGAGCGGGCTGTTTGAGCAGTAGGAACAAGTCAGTGGGCACCAGACTACAGGAGACACCTGCTTTAGAGTACAAGGTGAGCAGCAGTCCCAAAAGACAATGTTAAACGGTGGCTTCCCCTAGAGCCTACATGCATGTGTGTCCACACACATGCATACACACACAGCCACACTGTACAAGCATGTACATACATATCCACAAATGCCCCCCCCACAAAAACATATATACACACACATGCACATGCACATACACCAAAAATTTATAAAAATGGAAACAATGATGGGTAAATTTGTATTTACTTTGCTTTCCAGGAAATATACCAAAAGAACTTATCTGAAACACAGGCAGATATTTTAGCATAAAGATGTATATTATAGTACCACTTAACTAACAAATTCACCATTCAGATATAAAATGCTACCTAAAATCTTTACAATGAATTTGAAGGATATATATAAACTTATAAAATAGTGCAGAACAGAGTACAGAATTAGCAATGTAAAGTATAAAGGCCTAAGAACTTTCATTTAGAAAGTCCACTATACTTAAAAAGAAATGTAAATGCAAGAAATATTAACTTCTTAAGATATTAAGCAATGGATATATAAAGAAACTTAAGGGTGTTTTTTTGGTGGGAGGGGTTAAATTTCACCATAAGTAGTTTCTCTAAATTTTCTTCCCTAAATACAGTGAGGGTGGGGTGGCAGGAAGAGTTACCACAAAAGCCTGCCTTCACATGCTAAGAGTACAAGTCTTTTCTTCAGCCAATGGTTTTATGTTATATATTCTTTCCATATTCTCTACAGACAAAAATACTCTGGCCTCACTGAAAGGAAAAGAACCACGGGAGCATACTGAAAGAACAAGAGCTTTAGGAAGAATGTCCCAAGCCTTGTAACATTCCCCGATGGCTAGTTTACTGAAACTTAATTTCCATATAGATTTTCTCTTTCATAAAATTAAGAGGTTAACAATATCTGCTTTCTCCTTTATCACTACAATGAAGAGGCAGCAAGGTATTTTGAATGGATATATTTTCATACATTGTTTTCAGAATGGCTCTCTTCTCTTAGAGGAATGGTTTGGAATGTGGCTCTGAGGCGCAGCAATTGTTCTCAGCTGTAAAAGGAGTTGATTTGCTTACTGAGGCGTCCTTAGAAGATTGCAGTGCCTGATTTCCTGGGAGGGCAAGGTAGAAGCACATCAATGATAGGCGGAGACTCAGACAGCTTTAAGGAGAACAATATGCACAGAATCTGAAACGCTGCCCCACAGGAGTGGGCTCTTCCCTATTCACTAAGGCCTGCACAGGGTCAGTGTAAAGAAACTCCACAGAAGGAGCAGCAGTGAGACATTGTTAGCATCTGGACAGACAAGTGCTTAAATGTAGAAAGGCCGAAGGTGACTGTCTATTCTTCCTCAAACCTCAGCCAGACTAAATTTTGCAGCCTTATACACACCGGGGTTCAGACTCTTCAGACTCGATTTAGCACAGATCAATGGAACACAGTTAAGGCAACGTGTACCCAACCTGAGAAACGCTTCCAGTTGTAATCCTTCTCTTATCATGCAGGTATCTGTGCCAATCACCAATGGCACACTTTGGAAAGGGAAAGAGCAAATTGATGGCACCAGTACCTAATCTTGCAGACAAGACATACCTATCCCTTATAAACACTTCAAGCTTCTCACGTGCAAAATCTGAATTTCCATAATATTAGAAAAATAGTATTGCTCTAACTAATGAGATAATCCATCAGACCATGAAACAACAAAGCAAGATATATATATATACATACATATATATATATATATATATATATATGAAACGGACAATAACATTTTTGACCAAAGCATGTAGATTTCAAATATAATGGGGCATTTGCATAAAGTCTTAAGACACAAGACACTGAGTCAGAGGCAAAGTGAAAATGAGGTGTGGATGCTTAGCAGGCATAGAGCAAAGGTCTTTCCATTTAATTTTCATTTGTTGTCCTTATATTCTATTATCAGTCCTGATGGACTGCAGCTCAGCTTCCTTACAATGATGAAAACCAGTGGAAATTTAGATATTCCTTAAACTAAAGTTTTCACCAACCTTCAGCAACACTCACCATTTTTTTTTACAATTATAAACTTTTCATTGTGATTAGAATAAAATATCAGTTTGTGCTCAGAATAGTCTATGAATGAACAGGTCATTGCCTGCATTCTCTTATGCCAACATAGTCAGATGCAATGGATTATAGCATAAAACTGTGACATTTAAGCTACGACTCTGTCATGTCTTAATGCTGAACTATAAAGCTGTTTCCTTATTCCTTTCCCCAGTTTCTTAATTTGTAAAATGGAGAGAACTGGAGTATTTTCTTTGTGGATTTCTTGAGAATGTCAAAGAACAACCATGTTTACGCATATTGAAAGTTCTATTATACAGTTTCCTGCTTTTCCTTTAAGTCATTTCCCACCACAAAGGATTTCCCTCTGTTCCTTGAATGATCCTCATGCTGTTTATTCATATTGCTTCCAAGCTTCACTGGCACTCTACCCATATTCTTTCCTCAGTCTGGAACGCTTAGTTCTCCAATACCTTTGTTTCTCACTGACCTTGTGTCCAAACAGGCTTTGACTGCTTTATCTAAATCAGCTACTTGCTTTGATGTTTCAATGGTCTTCCCTTCTTTTCCTACACAGCACATTATACAATTTGTTCTTGCTCTCACAATGTATAATGTTTTCTCTCATAAACTATTGGCTTTGTGAACTCAAAGAGCATGTGATTTATTCCTCTAGAATCAGTACAGTGTCCAGAATATACTGGGTTCTCTATAAAAGTTATTATATAAATGGATGAATTAATTAACTGGGAACATGCTTTTATACCTAAGGTTATTACTCAAAGAGCAAGTCATCATAAAGACAGACACAGGAGGAAGGGTGCAAACACTGTGCCCCACATGAAAGCTTTATAAAGAACAAACATCTAGTAGATGGGTAGGATTATCTTTATAGGAGTTAAAGCAATTTTTGTTTAGATAGCACTATGCCATCTAATAACAATAGCAATGACAAGCTTTATAAGCAGAGTTAAAGTTATATCATTAATGTTCACAGAATCTTTGTTAAACTTAGAAATGATTTATTTATTTTTCAAAGCAGTCTAAATTCACTGAATACAAAGAAATAGTTCCTGATGCCTTGGACTATTTGAAATGTGTAGATGAAAAATGTGGATGCTTAATAAATACTGATTACTTATTTAATCAGCAGCTCCCTTGAAGTGGTCCTCTACTTGTAATTGCTGCAAGTCTAATTGATTTGTCTCTCATACTCTATTCTGACGGACATAGTCCTGCCAAGGAATGTTGGCTTCAATTTATGACCAGGCACAGCATACTTTGATATTTTTGTCTTTTACCCAATATGTCTATAGTTTTCTTTCTCACCTTCAGTGATTTACTATTTAACTGTGGTTCAAAGTTTAGAAGCACCAACCTTAGTATATGCACGGCTGCTGTCAAGGTCTTGAACACAAAGTTGTCACTTCAAGGGTGTACCAGAGAGTTAAGTGTTAATTATATACCATCCCTGACTTCATGCTAAACTTGTTTCACTGAAAGCATGTTATAGACTAGATTTTGCTTCAAAATCTTTGGTGAGGTCAGATGAGACAGAATAAAGTTAGGAAATATGCCTTCAAAAGACACAAGGAACTTGTTCTTTCTGGTTTCCTGACAGAGGGAGAAAAGACAAAAACATCTCAGTCATGCATGATAAATATTAAGCCAGAGCTGTGGTACCATTGTAAACTAATTCTTTAGCACTTGTCCTGGCTTCTATCAATGATGGACTGTAAACTCTAAGCCAACTAAGTCCATTCCTTTGCATGTTGTTCCTTAGTCTGTGTTTTATCATAGCAACAGAGAGCAAACTGGAACAGACATTGATACCAAGGAGTGGGATGCTGTTGTGATAGACCTGAAATTCTTAGGGAAGAGAGGGGGCATTTGTGGAAATATTTGGCCTAGAACACCCATAAAGCACTGAAAGCTTAATGGGCTGTTCTCTGAGAGCTTAGATAATGAGAAGTTGAGACATAGAGATGAAGGAGGCCTGGGTTTTAGAGTTCTTCAAAGACTAAACTGGGGCTGTCTGTGTGATATTTTGTATTAAAAATCTGGAAGTAAAAATCTCTGTTTTACTGGGAAAATAATTTCTAGTTCATTAAGGGTAAAAAAAAACCAAAAACAAAAACAAAAAGAACAAAACAACAACAACAAAAAACTGCAACTGAGAAGAGACCAGATTTGCTGCAGCCAAATCTTCAGAGAAGCCTCTCCTTAATGACAGCTCATAGAAATTACTAGCCAGAGAGGACCACGCAGGGCTCCGCCTCAAGCTGTCAGCTGAAATTGAGTGTAAGAGTCTGACACATGGAACAGGAGTCATGACAGCAGCTGAGGCAGAGGCTTGGCACTGCGTGGCAGGGTGACAGTCTCCCTAAGGAGAAGCCAGGGAGAGCGTGGTCAAACTCAAGCCTCAGCTTCAGTAGAATGTCAGCTCACTGGAGATGCCAAGAGTGTGGGATGACCAGCAAACAAGAAGAACAGAACATGGTAGGAGATAGCCTGAGATTCCTAAAGAAGTGGCTTGTGCTGTAGATGACAGATCTAGAGAGGTGGCAAGCAAACCCTTTGGATCCCAGAAAATCATGAGTCCCAGACATCAGAGCTATTTACGCTGTTGGATCTTGGTTCTGCTTTGATCTGATTCAAACTGTGTACTAGTTCTTTCTTCTTGGAATAAGAAAATATATAATTTATTTTAGACTTCCCAGAACCCTAAAGTTAAGAGATTTGGGGTTTTTGAAGAGGCGTAGACTTTTAAAATGCTAGAATTGTTTATACACGGCGGAATTTTTGAAATTGAGACTGTGTTTTATATTATAATATTAAAATGAGATATTGATTCTAACAAATAAAAAGGATATGGCTTAAAGCACTGAGCCTGAATATTAAAGTTGAGAAGGTTCAGAATGCCATTTTTTTTAATAAGCTTGACACAAACCTATACATAACTGGGCAGGGAGACTGTCAATCGCGGAATTGCTTCCCTCTGACTGGTTTATGGGGATGTCTGTGGGACATTTTCTTGATTGCTACTAAATTGAAGTAGACCCAGCCCACTGTGGGTGGAGTCATCCCTGAACAGATGGTCCTCAACTCTATGGAAAGGGTAGCTGAGCAAACCAGAGAAAGCAAGCTAGTAAGAAGCATGACTCTATGACCTCTCTAGTTTCCTATCTTTATCCCCTGTTCCAGCTTCCCTTAATGAAGGACTATGATCTGTATGCCAAATAAACCCTTCCTCTCAAATGCTAGTTTTCATCACTGTTCAATCATAGTAGCAGAAAGCAAGCCAGGATACTTTTATAAGAGAAGTGCCTGGAGATTAGGGACAGCTTTTCACCTGTCACTGCAATGAAGTCTCTGAAGAAGGACTATGAAGATAGTTCTGCTTCCTGCACAAGCTTGTGAGGCCCACAGTTTGGATCCTAGTCCCCAGATCCAAACTGGAAGAGAAAAGTGACTCACCTGTCATCCCAATACTCAGGAAGCAAAGATAAGGGATCCCCAGGGTAAGCTTTCTAGGTAGACCAACTGAAACAAGTAGGGGCTTCAGAGCAGGCAGGACCTCATCTGGAGAAAGGGGGGGAATCAATCAAGAAGGAAAGTTGCTATCTACCTCAGGCCTTTACATTTTCTCTCTCATTCTCTCTCTCTCTCTCTCTCTCTCTCTCTCTCTCTCTCTCTCTCTTTCTCTCTCTCTCATCAAATACACACATAAAGGGGAAAAAAGTGAATAATCCACACCCCTGTGGATGACGGGCCTTGTGCTAATGGAAAGATAGAATATTGGAGATTGAGAGCACTGGGCTGCTTTGAGTTTAGGTGTCTTTTGTTAGTTTATTTGTTGTTTTTAATTGATTGTTTTGTTATTCCCCTCAATAACTATCCATTGTGGGTCATTCAGGGATATTTGAATATGTGTTTCAGGCTATGGTCAACCAGAATTAGTTCAAATTTATTTTTTATTCCCGTTGGAGCAAGAGTTTTGTTTTTTACCATCAGCTGCATGGAAGTTTTGTTCTTTTGAAAACTTGAATGCACATTATCTGAAAGAGGGAATCACAAGAAGGGTAGCTGCCGCAGCTATCATGCCTGGACCCTGCTTCAAGGCTCCTGGGAAAATATTCCATCTTAAGGGTCCAAGAACAAGAATATAAAAATGTAGATTCCAAAAATAAGAATGTAGAAATAAATATAAAGTTTTAAGCCTAGGAGAATGAACAGACTGTCAGCAGCTTTCTCAGCAGTTTAATGATTAACTATTAACAGTGGGTTATTCTGCTTTACAACCCATAGCTCTATTCGCAAGGCTGAAACTTCTTTCTGCAAACTGAGAGCCGAACACCCCCAGCCATCCTTGACTAACATGGATATGAGATAAGTTTTAAGAGATAGATAGACCAGGTAGACCTCTGGGTTACGCATTATCCCTGCTATGTGAAATTGGCAGCATCAAAGAGTAGAGCACAGGGCTTCAGTAAACACTACCTGGAAGTACCAAGGAAGGCAATAGGTTAACTACGAACACTTGTTTAACTGAAAACCCCTGTTAATGAAGATTGTAAAGTCAGGCAATCTGCATACGAGTTTTACCTTGAGATTGTAAAAATTCCTTTGTCCAGACTTGATGTTTGGTGCCCGTAGTATAAAAAGGTGGGTTCAGAAACCAACCTTTACCACAGCCTTACAAAATCCATCTCTGACTATGGTCTCAGCTAGCTGATAAGCTTTTTGTGCCCCATGGAGATTTTTATTTTATTTTTATTTTATTTTTTCCTGGAATCTGGTTTCTGGAATGTAGTTTGCTTCTGGTTTATAGACTTTGGTGGTCTGTCCCCATCTTTGTGCAACCCCACTGGAATCAACACTATCTACCTATTCCATTTGCTTCTTAGATTCCAAGGTCCCAGTAAATTTCCCTGTCTAATAAGGGATTGAAAAATTACTTAGACTTTCATGCATTAAAAATATTTTCTCTCTTTTCTCTGTAATTATTTTTGTTCTCAAGATAGCCTACCTTTTTAAATAACTGCAACCAACAGATCATTTCAATGGGCCCTTGGGTTGTTAATTTGCAATCGTACCTATGACAAGAGCAGAGACATTCTTAATGTTGTATCTCCAGTTGTTTACCTAACCCTACACTGCTCTTCAACTCTCTATTAAAACAATAGCCTTAGATCTTTTCCCCTATTTATTTCATAGATTCTACAGAGTCAGTTTAACCTTTTTCCCCCTGAAGCATTAGATATTGATGTTTTGTATTAAGTTGTTTTATTTTAAAATTTCTTTTCAAAGATATATTAAGTTTATTGCTTATCTTTCTTATCATTTTCATTTTCCTTTTGATTTATCTACATCTCATCTTTTTGTCAATTGTTCACCCCAAACTAAAGTTTTTAATTTAATTTTCTGAAAATGGCTGAACTTCCTTTGTATTCATTCTTTCAAAACGTTAAACACCAGTGGGTATGGGGGAGGGTAGAGTGTATGAGCTGCACCTTTAAAAGAATAAAGAGCAAAGAAGAAAAGACATTGGCTTGGCCTGATTTGTCTGAAACCAATCACAAAGTCAAAATACCTAATTACTCCTGGTAGAGGCACACAGGTGCTTGTGGGTTCCCACATCAGAGCAGCCACATGGAGCAATTAGGTGCAAAGCCTGGCTTTTCATTTTGCTTTCTTCATTGGTAATAGCATGTGCTGTGGTGAAAAAGAAACAGCACATAAAACTTATGATCTATCTTTGAGTTGGAATTTTTAAGCTTAAAATTCCAAAGTCCATCACTCTTTGAAACTCTGCCGATTCTAAGAGAACCAGGATGGAGGATTCTCAAGGTTCCAAGTAGAATGTGAAATTTTTCCTGAAGCCCCCAGTGCAATACAGCAAGCTCATCTAAAGGCTTGGTCCTTCTTATACCTGCTCGCTCCTGCTGACAGTCACAGCATGCCTCTGTGAGCCTCTGAACTACAATCTGAGGGTCTAGGCCAGCAAGTTCATAGAAGCTGTTGCTGAGCACTGTAGGAAATGATTGCAAGTTGATGGTGAGCATGTTTTTCCAGGCATGTAGAAGGGTTTTAGCAACGCAGGTACAATTACCACTTAGAAAAGAATCAGCACCCTCTTACTGAAATTAGAACAAAATGAGCCAAGCTGGTGGACAAATTGTGGTTCATGGCCCTGCTGTGTGAGTGACCTATATTCACTTTCTAAACTTGGTATGAAGCTCTGTTTCTGGAACTAGCGATTATGTGGAAGGTGGCTGGAAAAATCAGGCATTCAAAGGAGGGTTAGGGAGCACTCAGTCTTAAGATGCCAATAAGCTCATTTGGATAGGAGCAATCAATCTCTGTGGTCTATCTTTAGCATAATGGAAGGGGTCAAGTGCACGAGTTTGTGGGTGAGGAGGAGGAGACCTCAGTAGGAAGACAGGAAGGGCAAGCCGAATGCAGCTGGGAGTTTGAATGGCATTAAAATGAGGAGGAATAACATCTACATATCCAAGACAGAAAATGGAACAATCCTGGTCTCCCAGGTTTCTCCTTACATATTGTAGTAATAATGGCTAGACTGAATTGACTGTCAAAAAAAAAGTCTTTCTAGGAAACTGATCTTCATCTAATTCAAATTATAAATAGAGCTAAGTAATTGATTTCAGAGTGAGATTTAGCTGCAAGAAATGATTAGCATGAAATGACTTCTGCCCCTTACGTATGTTCTTTCTGTTGGTAATATTACCTTTCTCAGTTTTTAATTTGTAGGGATAGTCTCATAACTAAAATGAATGTGCACAAGTAAATCTACAAAGAAAACACAGAAAAACAGGTCTTCAAGTTCCTATCTTATTGAATACATTTCTAAAATGAACTTACAGAAAAATTAAAGTATGAATTTCTATCATCTAAAAATATGATATATATGAATTGCTAGTCTATGTTTCAGAACATGAGATAAGATTAAATTTTATATGATAAAGTAATTCCATTATATTTAATAAATATTTAGTGAGCATAATCAGAGAACATTGTAAAGGCCTCCTAAAAACTCTCTTTCGTGAACTCCCTAATACAACCACTTTAAGAACAAAGATGTAATGAAAGATATGAACAGAGGAAGACTGTTCATGACCTGTGTCAGGAATTGGAGGAGTTCATTTTCTTTTGTCTTTTTTTTCTTTTATTTGCTTTTATTTTTTTAAAAAAGAAAATAAACTATCCTTTTTCATTTTATATACCAATCCCAGTTCCCACTCTCTCCCCTCCTCACACCCCCTCTGCCTCTGTCCACATCCTACTTCCCTACCCAACCCCCATGCACTCCTCAGAAGGTAAGGCACATTGTTTTGTGGAAAGTCCAAAGCCCTCCCTACTATATCTAGGCTGAGCAAGGTAAACCATCCAAAGAGAATGGGTTCCCAAAAAGCCAGTACAAGCAGTAGGGGTAAATCCTGGTGCCACTGCCAGTGGCCCTGCAATCTTCCCCAGTCATACAACTGAGACCCACATTAAGAGGGTCCAGTTTGGTTCTATACTGGTTCCTTCCCTATCTGGCTGGAGTTGGTGAGCTCTCATTAGCTCAGGTAAACTGTTTCAGTGGGTGTTCCCATCATGGTCTTGACCCCTTTGCTCATATTCTCACTCTTCCCACTCTTTAACTGGACTTTAGGAGCTCAGCCCAGTGCTCCACTGCAGGTCTCTGCCTCTGTTTCCATCAGCAGCTGGATGAAGGTTCAATGGTGATATTTAAGATATTCATCAATCTGACTACAGGGCAAGGCCAGTTCAGGTACCCTCTCGTCTATTGCTTAGGATTTTAGCTTCTGGATTCCTGGAAATTTCTCTGGTGTCAGGTTTCTTGCTAGCCCCATTATGGCTCCCTCAATCAATACATCTCTTTCCTTGCTCTCTGTCCTTCCTCCATCTCAACTATCCTGTTCCCTCAAGTTTTCATCCTGTCTTCCCTTCTCCCCTCATCTTCTCCTTCTTCCCTCCATTTTCCCTTTTTGCACTCTTCCATTAACCCACACTCCTAAACTTACAATTTTGTCAGGCAATCTTGTTTATTTCACTTTAAAGATGAATCTATATATGTTTTCCTTAGGGTTCACCTTGTTACTTAGCATCTCTAGGGTCATGTACTATAGGCTCATTATCCTTTGATTTACAGCTAGTATCCACTTACGAGTGGGTACATACTGTGCTCATTTTTTCTGGGTTTGGATTACCTCACTAAGGCTGGCCTTTTTTAGTTCCATCCATTTGCATGCAAAATTCAAGATGTCATTTTTTTTTTTTTTTTTTACCTCTGAGTAGTACTCCATTGTGTAAATGTACCACATTTTCTTTATCCATTCTTCAGTTGAGGGGCATATAGGTTGTTTCCAGGTTCTGGCTATTACAAATAATGTGGCTATGAACATTGTTTCCAAATTTCCTTGTAGTATGTTTGAGCATCCTTTGTGTACAAGTCCAAGAGTGGTATCACTGGGTCCTGAGGGAGGCTTACTCCAATTTTCTGAAAAACTGCCATATTGATTTCCAGAGTAGTTACAAGTTACATTACCACCAGAACTGAAGGAGTGTTCCCCTTACTCCACATCCTCTCCAGCATAAGCTATCATTGGTGTTTTTGAACTTAGCCATTCTGATTGGTATAAGATGTTTTCTCAGAGTCATTTTGATTTGCATTTCCCTGATGGCTAAGGATGTTGAACATTCCCTTAAGTGTCTTTTGGTCATTTAAGATTATTCTGTTGAGAATTCTCTGTTTAGTTTTGCACTCCATTTTTTAATTGGATTATTTGGAATTTTGATGTCTAATTTTTTGAGTTCTTTATATAATTTCAAGATCAGATCTCTGCCTGATGTGGGGTTTGTGAAAATCTTTTCCCATTTAGAAGACTGCCTTTCTGTCTTATTGACTGTCTTTTGCTTTACAGAAGCTTCACAGTTTCAGGAGGTCCCATTTATTTATTGTTGCTCTCAGTGTCTGTGTTCCTGGTGTTATATTTAGGAAGTGGTCTCCTGTACCCATGCATTTAAGGCTACTTCCCAGTTTTTCTTCTATGAGGTTCAGTGTGGTCGGATTTCTATTGAGGTCTTTAATCCATTTGTACTTGGATTTTGGACATGGATATAGACATAATATCATTTACTGCTTGTTTCAGAAGGAGAGATGAAGTTCTAATTTAAGTCAGAATGAGAAAACAAAACATTCATGGGATATTTAAATAAGTGAAAAATATTCTTCTCAAGAGCTTGCTTATGATGGGTTATAATTTGCTGAGTAATTATTCTTATAATTTATGTTGTTCATAATCAGGCAACATGCAAGTGGTTGGCACCCTCCATTGATTCTTTACTTGGGACATCAGAAGATAGAGTGGCAGTGTGTTATCAAAGGACTCCTCTCTATACCTGTGTCATTGTTTTCTAGGACTTTCAAAAAACACTGCACAGTATTTGTTTCTCAGTGGAAATATATGACCTCACAGTTGTACAGCCTACAACTATGATGCTCAGGTATAGGCACTGTCCTTCAGGCCCTAGGTCATGAGTTGGTCTAGACCTCTCTGTTTGCCTTATAGACAGTCCCACTATCTATACCTTTCTTCACTTTGTCATATAGTGTATATATCTTTATGTCTGGTTTTCCCATTTAATGAGATCACTAAGCACAAAGGACTGAGACTCACCATCTCACCTTGATCTTCTCATTTATTTTGAGTACTACTGCAAAGTCTTTATGTACAAATAATGTCTAATTTTGAAGTTAGGATATCAACATACAAATGTTAAGTCTAGAGAAAACAATTCAACTAATAACAATCTGATAACACATGAAATATGAATTAAGTTTATTATTTAAAGTTATCAAAGTGGCTTAAGAAAGGAACCTGAAATGTGGACACAAAAAATAGTGAACAAAGATTTATTTGAAATCTATGGTGATAACTTTTGTGCAAACAAAGATGGCACTTTCGTTTCCAGAATGCTCAGATGAATTACCTACACAGAAGCTATATTAATTACAACACTGTTTGGCCAATGACTCAAACATATTCCTAGTTAGCGCTACCATCTTAAATTAACCCATTTCTTTTAATCTATGTACCACTATGAGGCTGTAGCTTACCAGTAAAACTCTGGCATGTTTCTTCTTCAGTGGCTACGTAGCGTGTCTTTGACTTTTCATAATCTCTGTTTCTATCTCTGTTCAGATTTCCCACCTGGCTTTACTCTGCTAAACCATTAATCAAAATAGTTTATTTATCAACCAATAAAAGTAACACATATACAGTAGGATATCCCACATTATTTTCCATTTTCTATATAACTGAAAGGAATGTTTTATCTTAAACATAGTAAAATTACCTATACAAAATAGTTATCAAGCAAGAATTATAGTTACAATATTTAGTCCACTTACATTTGGCAAATTAAAAAAAATACTCTATCATCTATTCTATCTTTGTGAGTCTAAAGTTTTATATCTAATTTTTCTTTTATCATAACTAAAGAAAGCTATAATTATAATTTTCTAGTCTTCAAATCCATGAAAGACCCCAGAAGGATATAAAGTTACCTAAGTAAACAGGAAGTGCATTGTAAGCAACTTCCAAAGTTCTATAAATGACAGAGACATCTCACTGCCTAGACAGCTATCTAAGGTTCTCTTGTAACGTTGGGGCACCCATCTTCAGCCTATAGGTCCATAATAAATGGCAGACTTTCCCTTGAAGCATGAAATTTGAATATATATTCTACTTTGTACTGACAAAGTACACCAGCTGCTTTTTTCTGTGTCCTATAGAATGTCTGACAATTTCTTCTGTGAAGTAGGAAGCCTGAAGGACCATTCCATCCTTTGGAAAGCTCTGCAGTCACTTGCCTGTGCATCTGGTATCTCCAGTTCATATACCATATCACCAAGCCGTCCAGGCAAGAACAATTTCTTGACCAAATGGCTAGTAAACTCCACAGGGAGCATCTTTGATGCCTACCATCCTCTTGAAAGTAGATTGTTGCTGCCAGGAGCAGACATGTCTTGTTGTCTTTAAAAAGAGGCTATGTTATTAAAATATCTTAAATGACATATTCTGTAGATCACTGGAGTGTTTGAAGATGACCTATTTACCTAAAATATACCTTTGTTTGACACTGAAAACATACATAATGTGACTACAAGCTCAATTATAATAGGTGACTAATTACTAACCTGTATTTTCTTATTATATGAAACAGTTAGTTATAATAATTTTTAAAGACTAGAAATTTGTATACATTGTTAAATGAGCTGTATAGATACAATACCTTGAACAAGATTAAAAATGGATGTACAGTATGTTTTAATACAAATAATCTCAAATGTGTATCGATATGCAAAATTTGTCTGCAATATACAAAAGTCAAATCCAATGTAAAACATATTTGTTAGTTGCTTTTAAAACTAGATTTAATAATCTACCTATTATCTTATAATATCTATATCCTCCTTTTTTCTTTACAGAGTAGATTCAATAATCTACCCCTTTATCCTATCATATCTATGTCCCTCTTTTTGCTTTTCAAAATAAGCACCTTGAATCTACTTTCCCTTGTCTGGCTTTTTTCCTGACCATTACCAAGAATAACTTGTAACCAATACCCCTAAACAATCACAGATATCCATAATCCATTGAATGACCAAAAACCACCTACCCCCACCTCTTGTGAATATGGGCATCATATTCTTAAATTTACTTCCTGTAGTCTGGGGGTGATGGTATCTTTAGGGTATCCTGCAATAAGAATTTTTGACTAATTGTCAAGTCCTGAGAGAGGCAACTTTAATATTTGTTTTCCAGTCTCTGAATAATGGGAAAGTGGAGGGCTGATCTCAAGTCCTGGATAGAGTAGTCTGTTAGACTGACTCATCTCAGCTAGTCAACTCAAAATTGCCCTGTGTAGTGACATTCCATTTGTATTTTAATAAATAAAGCTTGCCTGAAGAAGATCAGAGAGTGAAACAGCACCACTGGTCAGCTTTATGTACCAGGCAGTGCTGACACATACCTTTAATCCCAGTGGCTATACTAGTTTGCCATAAAAACTGGGTGGTGCATGCCAGTGGTACACACCATTAATCCCAGCTCTAGAGAGGGATATAAAATGGAAGAAGAGAACTCACAAACACAGTCTCATTTGGAGATTCCTGGAGATAGGTTCAGAATTTTGGACTAAGGTAGAAGTAAGAGTCAGTGGCTAGATGTTTTGCTTTTCTGATCTTCAGATTGAACCCCAGTTTCTGACTCTTAGTTTTTTTCTTTTTATCACACTATAGTTATGAGCAGTTTTTAGTCTAAAGTCAGTCTTTAAGTGGTGCTATCAGCTGAATGGCATCATAAGAACCAGATAGAATCGCTGTTGTAGGGCCCCATCTTTTTCCTGGAGACTTACTGTAGAAAAATGTATTGTTCACTGTGAAAAACTTAAACATTATTTATATCAAAATGAAAAGTTTGAATTTTGATGGACATATATTCAAGGAAAGGTACCATAGAGACAAAAGTAGGTATCAGAAGAAGTAGAATTTTTGAAAACAAAGTTTTAATAATATTAGTCCCTGGATTTTTATTTTCCTTCTGTCCTACAACAGATGACTCTCCTGTTATGAAATAGAAACTCTGAATTTTTTAAACAGCATTCTTGGATTTAGAGGAGAGCCACAGTCCAACTCCAAAGCCAGTTTTGATTTGTAAGTGAGTTAGGACTACCACTATATTGAGAAATAAGGAGATATGTATGCTTAAGTAGTAAGATTTTACCTTACAAAGAATATTGGTATCATAAGTCAGATTTTTTTCTTTATTGGTATTTTCTTCCAGATAGCTATTGTTTCTTCTTTAGGCATCTAGATATCTAAGGTCTCTTGCTTTCTTGAAGATGGGTTTTTTCTATTTTCCTTCAAAGACAAGAACAGAGTCTTGCCCCAATACTTGTGAGGTTCTTTTTACAGTGAGCAGGATTGTCACCTCTGTGGGTGAGCTGTCATTTCTCTTTATCAAGAGGTTGCTCCTTTTCAAATCAAATCTTGATTAATTTTGATGTTATCCATAGCTTTTTTTCTCTTATGGAAGCAAGAGCAACTTCACTTCCCTAACACAGTACATCTCTTGGTTTCCATTCTGATCTCAAAATTCAGTCTCAGTTGGTAGAATGGGAGATTCTTAATCTCAAGGTCATGGGTTCAAGCTCCACAATGAACACCATTTTGCAAACAGAGACTGTTTTCATTTCCTGGCTGCCCAGACCAAAATAATCACACCAAAACTACATTAATTATAACAATGTTTGGCCAATGATTCAGGTATTTCCTAGCTAGCTATTACATCTTATTGTTAGGAATAGTTCCTAACGCGAGCTCCCTGCTGACGCAAAATTCCCAATCAAGCCAAATTAAGAAATATCCAGGTTTAATGGGAGTTCTGTGCTCTCGGGTGGCCCCAAGGGGGAACCGGGAATCTGCACAAATATGACCACCGGGAAGAAGAAAAGGAGACCACGTGTTCCTCTTTTGGGAGCTCATTTAAATACCCTGGGGAGTAGTCCTGACCCCCCCAGGGAGGAGTCAGGACGTGGCCTGCTGGGATTTGGAGTCCAGAGTACTAACTCTCAAGGTCAGGGAGCTAGGATAGATTCAAGGAGCTGGGGCCTAAGCTCCCAACTTGACATTCCAGACTCTTTAGATATAGGGGTGACAGAAAATTGGGGTGGTAATTATGACAAACATTTAGTCTCTCTTTGGAAAAAATGGCATAGACTCAAATCTGGCTACTTCCTGCGGGCACGGGGGGAACATGCAGAAGGAGAGAGCTAGGTGTCAACGTTTAGCGAGAGGTGTGGCTGGAGAGGCATCCCATGTACTGTCATCCTGGAGACGGCAGGCATCTGTTACTTGGGGGAGATGAGAAGGCGGGCAGGTGTCTAGGAAAAAAAAAATTGTTATCACTAAAGATGAGTGTGCCAGAATGAGGAGCAAGTAGGCCCTTCATTGTGGCATCCTGCAAAACTGGAGGGTGCAAGGTCCTATCTGCTAGACAGACCAAGTGTCTTGAGTAGGCACCTGCTTGAGCCTGGAGAGATGGTACCAGCATGGGTATCTCAAGAGCTTGACAGCTGAGGGGATGGTGAGGATTACCATGAGAGGTCCTGTCCATCGAGGTTCAAGAGACCTAGGAGTCAAATGTAAGAGGAGTACTCTGTCCCCTGGGGAGAGTGGGGCAGGCTTAGAGGCATTAGGGTTTACTGATGTGGGGGCAGGGAGACAACTGTCAGCATGTGAACAGAGAAGGGACCTTAAAGGGGAGAGGTAGGGTAGGTTCCCTGCCAGTGGAGGAATTTGAACTGGGAGGTGATGGTTAAGGAGAAAGGGCCTGCCATAAAGCAGCTCAAAAGGGCTGAGACCCATAGGGGAACGCGGGGCGGCCCTGAGATGAGTAAGGGCAATGGGGAGAAGCGAGGGCCAAGATAACCTGAGTTCAATGGAGATCTTGGTTAGTTGTTGCTTGATGAGTCCATTGGCCCTCTCGACTTTTCCTGAGGATTGTGGATGGTAGGGAATGTGGAATTTCCAGGAGATGTTGAGAGCCTCTGACACGAGCTCCATGACCCTGGGAGTGAAGGCTGCTGGCCCTTTGTTAGTCTGGATGGTTTGTGGGACACCAAACCCAGGAATGATGTGGTCCAGAAGTACCTGAGCTACCACATCTGCTGTTTCTCTGGTGACCAGAAACACTTCTATCCATCATGTAAAAGTGTCCACAAGTGTTAAGAGATAAAGTTTTTTATGAGCAGGCTTAGGGGTGAAATCAACCTGCCAATCTTGGCCCAGGTGATGTCCATGAAGCTGGTGCAGAGACTGATGTATGTGAAGAGTCCCTTGTGGGTTGTCCTGGGCACACATCTGACAGGAGGAGTGAACCTGTAAAATATGATCTCGGAGATGGGTGGGGTCAAAAAGGGGCTCTAAGAAATGGAACAAAGCTTTGGGGCCTATGTGTAAGGTCTGGTGGATGTTTGAACTGATTGACAATGATTGGTCTTGAGGAAGGGTGAGATGGTTATTTAAGTAGAACCATCCATCCTTTGTTTTGTGCGCCCCCTTTTTATAAGCTCATCCCTCTCTTTAGGTTGGTAACAGGGCTGATAGGAGGGAGTTAACAACAAAATATGTTCTGTGGAATCCGAGGAGCTGGAGGCCAGCCCCTAGGCCACTGAGTCAGCCTTTGCATTGCCCAAGGCTACTGCATCCTCAGAGGACTGGTGTCCCTGACAGTGAATAATGGCTACTTCTGTGGGGAGCTGGAGGGCCTCCAAAAGGTTGGCTATAAGTGGTCCATTAACTATGGGAGTGCCCTTGGTAGTAAGGAAGCCCCTTTCCTTCCAGAGTGTAGAATGAGTGTGGACTATCAAGAAGGCATATTTAGAGTCAGTGTAGATATTAGCCCGTTGGCCCTTAGCTATTTGGAGTGCCCTGGTCAAGGCAACTAATTTGGCCTTTTGTGAGGAGGTTCCTATTGGTAGGCGGGTGGCTTCACCTATGTCAGTGGAAGAGACCATTGCATATGCTGCCTGTCGGTTTCCTGATTTATCTATAAGGGAACTTCCGTCAACAAACAGGGTGAGTTGGGGATCTGCAAGTAGCGGGTCTAGAATACTGGACCTGGGTGAGGCTAAAGCCTCTACAGCCTCTGGGTAAGAGTGAGAGGAGGTACCAGAGGGGGAGGGAACAGGAAGGAGAGTTGCAGGGCTAAAAGCAGGACTGGAAGCCAAAGTAATTTGGGGGATTTCTAGAAACAGTAAGTGAAAAGTCTGGACTCGTGAAGGCCCAAGGAGGGAGAGAGAAGAATATCTCAGAAGGTCTGAGAGGCAATGGGTGGAATATACTGTGATTGGCCCAGACAAGGTGATCTTGAGAGCCTCCCGAGTGAATCCAGCTGCTGCTGCCCCGGCTCTCAGACATGGCTGCAATCCACAGACAGTGACATCTAGCTGTTTGGATAAAAAGGTGACTGCCCGATTTGAAGTCCCAGCCTGCTGGGTTAGAACTCCTGTGGCCACTCCTGACTTCTCGTCTGTATAGAGATGGTAAAGCTTTGTGGGGTCTGGAAGAGCAAGGGCAGGGGCTGTTAGAAGGGCATCCTGCAGTAGAGAGAAGTGGTGATGGATGATGGTCGGGTGGGTGAGAAGTCCCGTGGGCATCTCTTTGGCTGCCTGGTACAGAGGCGTGGCTGTAATGGAAAAGTTAGGGATCCAATGGTGAAAGAACCCCAATAAACCCAAAAATGAGAGGATCTGAGCCCCTGTATATTGGGGCTGTAAATCTCGCAATGCCTGGACCCTGTCAGAGGTGAGGGTCTTAGACCCCAGGCTAAGTTGAACACGCAAATATACCACTGTAGGAGAGCATAGCTGAACCTTGTTTGGTGAAACTCGATATCCCAGGGATCCGAGAAGTTCAGAAGCACAGAGGTGGCCTGTTGGAACAAAGACAATGTAGGACTGCAGAGAAGCAGGTCGTCCACATACTGGAGGAGCGTGCTGGAACCTGCATCAAAGTTTGAGAGATCTCGAGGCAGAGCTTGGCCGAAGAAATGGGGGCTGTCCCGAAAACCTTGAGGGAGAACAGTCCAAGTAAGCTGTCTGGAGGACTGGGAATCAGGGCCCTCCCAGGTGAAGACAAAGAGGAAGTATGAGTCAGGGTGTAAAGGGAGAGTAAAGAAGGCATCTTTTAGGTCTAGAACTGTAAAGTAGAAGGTGGTAAGAGGGACATTAGACAGGAGGTTGTAAGGGTTGGTAACCACTGGGTGAACTGGAATAACTGCCTCATTTATGAGGCTGTGGTCTTGAACTAGGCGATAAGCGCCAGAGGGCTTTTGCACAGGAAGAATTGCAGTGTTGCAAAGTGAGTTGGTAGGAATTAAAAGTCCTTGAGACAGGAGATGAGTATTGATAGGCTTAAGGCCTCGGTGGTGGGTTTCAGAAATAGGAAACTGGGGTCTGGAAGGGAAGGATGAAGGGTCTTTAAGGTGGACTAACACCAACTGGTGGTGAGTAGCAATCATGGGAGTAGAAGTGTCCCATACTTGGGGATTTGCTGGATAAAGGAGTGTAGGGATGGAACACTCTGGGGTAGGAACCTGAGAGGCTGTGAAAAGTAAAAAGAGAGTGTGACTCAGGAG
>PVIU01008542.1:64876-82589 GCA_004026605.1 Ondatra zibethicus
AACTGGATGAATTGGGTAATGGGACAGATTCTTCCTCCCCGCTCCCCCTCCCCACAGGGCAGGAGGGCTAGCAATTATCAGAACTGGTCACAGTCCTGGGCAGGAAGGCTAGCAATTATCAGGACCAGTCACATTCTTCTAAACAGATGATTATCAGAACCGGTCATAGTGAATGATTACCAGACTGTAAACTGAGTCATGATGGAACAGGCAGCTTGTCACGTATTCAAGGTTTTTCTGGGAATAGGCTGAACTATGTTAATTTCATTCTGGGTTGAAGATCTAGACCAATCCCAGTTGTACCCGTACCCCATATTATAATTTATGTAAAACTTGTGATTTTGTCTATAAAAACTTGCTTACATGGATACTCTGGGTGCTTAGCTATCCCGAAGCTGGACACCCGCTTGTGCAAACATAAATCGTGAATTAAACCTCGTGCTTTTGCATCTGACGGCCTGGTTATTTAGTCTGGGGGCTCCTCGGCGATAAGACCACTCTGAGGGTCTTTCAGGAGAGTGTGTGGGGGCTAAGGAGAGTGTGGCCCTGAGGCAGCTAAGGATATCTTGACCCAGTAAAGTTGCTGGGCAAGCAGGTATCACTAGGAAAGAATGAGAGAAAAATTGTCCTGCAAGAATGCAGGGCAGTGGCATTGAAATTGGTGAGGGAAACGTAAAGCCTGAGTGAGAAGTTAGAACAGAATAGGTAGCTCCCGTGTCCAATAAAAAAATAATGAATTTACCCGCTACCTGTAGCATGACCCTAGGCTTGGAGAGGGTTATGGGATACACTAAGTCTGGGCAGTGTCAATCCTCTGCAAGGCTGAGAAGTTCAAGAACTGGAACAGTTTCATTTGCTGATGGTGATGCTAGACCTCCATGGAGTGGCATAGAGGACAAGCCCACACAGGGGCATTGTGATTTCCAGTGTCTAGGTTGCTGGCAGATAGGGCACAACCTCAGAGCAGGTGTAGGGCAATATCGTGCCATGTGACCATTTAGGCCACACTTGAAATAGCTTGCCTGTGAGGTTGACTTAGGCTGAGGTTCACCAGGATAGAGCCTTGCGGCTGGTTTCCCTTGTCCCCATTCCTGTGATCTTAGGACAGCTGCTAAAGACTGGGCCTGTAGATTATTGCCGCTTTGTCTGTCGGGAAGACTCGGCTGATTTCTCTTGGGCATTAAAATCTTTAAAGGCCATTTTCAACAGTTCCCATATAGGAGTTTGGGGACCATCCTCAACCTTTCTTAACTCTTTCCTAATATCTGGTACTGACTGAGGAAAAGATGGGTAAGCAGAAGGATTAGTAGAAAAGGAACCTAGTGGCTTTTCTATCTGAGAGAGATTTGGAAGAGAAAAGGGAGCATGGGAGAGGCTAGCCCAGTGCACAGAGAGAGTCCAGGTGGTAGGAGGAGGAAAGGAAGGTGGAAGTTGACCTTGAATCTCTGAATTGGGAAGGGAGGGGAAAGAATGTTGCTCCACAGGAGGGGGTTGGGAAGTGTGGGCTTGAGGGAGTGGGGGAGGAGCCAGTGCCTCTGGCAGCATGATGCTGTGAGACACTGGCTACTAAGGAGGGGGGCGAGAGCACAGAGCCCAAAAACCTTGGACATGTAAGCTCTGTTCATTTGTCCTTGCAGCGACAAAAAAAATTTTTTTAGGTCCCAGAGAGTGGTAAGCTCAAGACTTAGTACAAAGGGAAATTAGCTGTTTGGGACAAACAGTCTCAATTTAAAAAGATTTTTGTAAGAGGCATTACAGGGGCAACAGCGGATCTGATTTTGAACTGCAAGTACCCATTTTAGAGTGTATGCCCAACTACGTGACCTAAGTCCACTCCAGCACGTCTGACAAAGTGGCTCTTAGGTCCAAATGGGGCTGTGGAGATTGAATGCCTGGCGTCCCAAAACAGATACATTGGTAGGGGCATTGAGTAGGTAGGCAAAATGAGAAATACCAGCTTTTTATATTTGATCCTATCTGGGGACATTATTTAGCCTTTTTTTTTTTTTTTGGTAGAAGATAAGTGTCTGTACATTCCAAAATATTTACCTAAGAATCACAAAGGTGTTAGGTCACATATAGATGGGAATAATAAGTGGCTATTCAGGGTCTAACAATGGTCCAAGCTCAATTGTAATTGGACTCTGGACCTAAGACAACTCAACCTCTCTACAGTCATTGAAGTTCTATTAAGTTAATCAGTCCTGCAGAAGGCTCAAAGTGAGGTGTAGGGTTTGGTTGCCATTCTTTTTCCTTGTGTTTCTTTCTGGGAATTTCTGTTCATATCTCTGATCATTTTAGGACCAAGGAGCAATATAACTCTGTTTAAATAATTCCCAAACCCACCTAGTAGTATTTCTTATAGAACATTCATTGTTAGGTAAAACTTATGATAAAGAATGCATCTGTTTCAAATAGTCAAAAACATTTTACAGTTCATAATTTTGAAGATCAGGTGAGAGGTCTTCTTGTGTTAGAGTGTATAGTGTCCCTGGGCAGTAAGATAGTGACTTCTAGGAAGAGATGGGGCATTATAGGATCAGGAGACAAAGCTGTCCTCTCCACCAACAAATGCCTTGTTTGCAGGAAAGCATATCAGCCAGAGGATAAAACTGAAGACAATGTTTCAGGGTCAGAAAACTGAAATGAAACTTGGAATTGCTGAGCTGTTTGCATAGAAATGCTACTCAAATGTTTTATGACTTTGAACACAGAATTTAACCTTTTTATTTAAGCACAAAAATATATGTGTAGAATGTAGGCAGGTTCCTATTTCATTTGATTTATCATTTGTTTTATTTTTAGCATTTTAATTTACAAATATTTTGTTAATTTATTTCAATGTATGCAAATATACATGAATCTATATGTGTCTATATATCTGAACACATTTTGTCAAGTGTAAATGAAATTTTATTGCCACACTATAATAAATAGCCTTTCAAATGACTCTTAAAGAGAAACAGTCACCCTATGGAGTCTACTCTGCAAGGTTCCTGCTTTCCACATTGTAAACAAAAGGTGAAAACCTACTGCTCACTAATAGGAATTAAAATCAGCCTATTGGTCCAGCTTTTGAATATGTTGATTGCTAAGCAATTTTAGATGACCTTAACTATAATTGTTAATCAATTTAAGTGAGTTCCATGTTAACTAGAAAGAAAGAAAAGCAAGCAAACAAACAAAAACAGAAGCAAACAAGTGTGACTCTTCACAATGAGGCTCTACAAAGCTTGCTCCTGCAGAGAACCCAGAAATTGAATTCCAAGAAGCTCTTTACAAGTTTTAATGAGCCACCTGCCTCCAGCTATAAAAGCCAGAGAGAAAGGAAAAGAAATGTGGAGAACAGCAAGGGGCAGCTTCCAGTCTTGTGCAGCAAGCTCTCTACTGCACTCATTTTTGTATATAGTCACCAGAGGTTCAGGGAGCATGAACCGACCTCTTCAGTTAGAGAAATATTCAATCATTGCTTTAAATCTTATAAATTATTGTTTTAATTTATCAATAACTTAAACATCTACAAAAGGCAGTGAAACAGTGTAAATTTTATTTTTTATTATCATTAATTGTTAAATGCAGTTTGGTTTACTCAACAATAGATGAGTAGAGTGGAGCACACCTGCGACTTCAGTCCTTGGGAGACTAAAGCAGGAGCATTGAGGCCGTAAGTCCTGCCTGCACTGTCAAAGGAGTCTCTATCAAATAGACAAAAAAATACAGAAAAAAACAAAGAAACAAAGCAAAATGAAGCAAAAATCAAGACAAGAAAAGGGCATAAGCATAAATAAATAAAATAACTGGATATAATATCTAGTAGATACTTCATTTTATTTGATATTTTGATTAAAATTTCACTGACCCCTTTAAAACAGGAAAACTATAAGCAGAGTTGAGCCTACCTCCTGTAACAATGACTCCACCTTGCTCTCCAGAGTCTGCACTAGAGTTTTTCGGTGATTGTACCAGGCTTGTATTAGTATGGTTTTCAGCTATCTCCATTTTATCATGATAGGGATCTTTTAAGATCTCATTGGTGTTTTTACTGAGTGAGAAAACCTGAAGTTCCTCATGGTGAAAAGTCATTTATTTATCATTTCCTTTAATGTAGCAATACTCCAATGAACTGAAAACACTTACTAATATACATTGTAAGCATTCTTGGTGTATTTTTCTTGTGATTTTATCACTTTTGACTTTGTTGTGTTTACCATCTGCATGTTTATAGAAAAACAAATGTTCCAGAATGTGGGAATTCTTTTTGAAGATAAGTTTGATAATTTTGGAGAGAAATTAAAGATCATAAAACTCTTAGGTGCATAAGTGCCAAGAATTCCAAGCTAGATAAGTAACCATAAACCAGATAAAACAGAAACAAATACATCACAGATTGTAGGGGATTATGTAAAATGTTTTATTTATACCAATCCTTTTCTAAAGCACCTAGGCGAAACTGAAAAATTTCCCCTGTCTCAGTTAGATATTTCACTAAGATAGGCTTGTGGAGTAAACAAAATGCCATTGTTCATGAGTGAATGAGTTTGTGTTTGTAGGATGTAGAAAAGGAGCAAACATAAGACAGTGACAAAATATGCTGGGTTTATAGGACAAGTGATTTCCAGTGCCTAGGTGGTGGTAAGGCAGAGAAACTGCACATGTGAGGCCTGACCTTTGTTGATCTTGATCTGCACTGAGGATACAGGTCACATGTGAGGCCTGATCTCTGTTGATCTGTGCTGAGGATACAGGTATGTTTCCAGTTTCATGAGTGCAATACATAAAGAAATAGCTGCCTGCATGAGGCACATGAGAGGGTTTGTTCATAGTTGATCATGTGTAGAACCTGTCCTGAGATTTCTCAGAGAAACTGCCCAATAAATGCCTAGAGAGCCAGGAAGGTGAAGGAGAGGCAGAAATGGGAATGGAGAAAAGAGGCAGAAGCCCAAAGAACAGTAGAGTTCCCTGAGTATCTGCTGACATTGACGAGACCTAGTTCGACACTTCCAGCAGATCTGATTATCAAAGAAAGAAAACACCTTCATCAGTAGGAAGATACTCACTTAGTAACCTTTCCTTTCTTCTCAGTGTTCTTTCCCTTCTCATTAAATTTTGTATAAATCAGAAATGACTTACCCAATCAGAAGATGACTTTGGGAAAGATAAATGTGAGGGAACCATTAGAGAAATCCCACGTGTTACACAGAGTAACAGTAAATAGTTTACCATGAACATGTTTCTATGAAAATTATCTGTTCACTCATTTCATAATGAACCACTTTCTATAATAGCACATTTTGCTTAAATTTTAATTTTAAATAGTTAATAACAGAATATAGTTCAGATCTCTCTGAGCAACCTTTGATTTGCATTTTTAAACAAAGGGTAAATATATAGATAGATAGATACATACATACATATATTTAGATAGGATACATGTATGGACATATGGATTGAGGAGGTATATGATTATATAATATGTATGATATGATTTTATGGATGTGTTTCTGATTTAGAAGATTATATCAATGAAAGTATTTAATATTTTATTGATTAAGCATGTATATAATGAGAAAAATAGGATGCATTAAAGGTTCTACTTTTTATCATGTTATTTTCATATGCACAGAATGATAAACTAGTACAAGTCTGAAGTAGAAGGAATTAGACGAATTTTTCAAGGAACTTACACTAAAAGATAAAATCCTCAAGGACATGCAGTGTCCTCGTTAGTATGGGGAAGAAAGAAGAGCAATTTGATGAATACTACAGGAAAGTCAGCCCTACCTGCTGCTCTGGAACAAGGTTGGGATACGCCTCTGTGCTTTCACACAGCCTGGGCTCTGACTCCTCCCCTGCCATCATACAGCTTTGAGTGCTGCTTATCCACTGTTTCTACTTTGCCTTTTTAGTCTGTGCAAAATTGTCCATTTTCAAATTATAAGCCTGGATTTTATATCACTGATTCAATTATCTGGGAAGTGCCCAGGCCAAAAAGAGGAATGGTGTGTACAGAGTCACCTGAAGCTGAGGAAGGTCCCGGTACCTCACTCTTTACACTGATAAAACAAAACAATTTGAGAGGAAGCATAATGTGCAATCACTTCCTTATCTTCGACAAAATAGTTTGTAGCTGAAGCTTCAGAAAGCTAAATAGGTTACTAAAGTCCTGAAGCAAGTTAATTTTGAAAGAAGTGTGGCTCTTTCTGACTGTGTGAAGGGGTCTAGGGAAGAATCAGAGCTGGCAAAAATGGGGATCTAAGGACTAGAAGGGATAGATACTGTGCAGCACAACTTTCAAATTACACAGGAAACAAAAGCCAAAAACACTTTCCTTCAATGCTTCAAGCCTTTCCATGGAAGCTCATTCCTCAGAAAGTAGTAACAATGTAATCAAAGCGGGATTCACATCTGTCATTTTATAATCTGGGGGCACTATTACAATTTGAAACTGTGTAACAGCCTTACATATGTAGCAGATTTCCAGTACTCTAAATTTTTTAGGAACAAAGAATAAGGCCTATAGCTCTCACTTTTCATTTTGTGTGCTTTCTGTGGTTCCTCCGGTAAGAGAATACTCAGTTGGTACAGGGTCATCATGGCTGTGTTACACGGAAAGCAAGACTATTCAGGTAGCAGTGAAGCAGCCACTAGCACACTTAGCACACAGGAATCCCATTTTCAGGTGAAGGGACTTGCTAATGAAAATAACAATGGAGCAAGATCACCCTTTCCTCGGTGGGGCTTTAATAACCCAGCACTCTCTCTTCCTATGCTGAGATTGGAGGCACAAACTGGTAAGGCTGTGCCTGCATGGTGGTTAGGTCCCTGAGGGCCTATTTGTTCCACATGCCCTGCATTCCCCCCTGCAAAATCGCCCTTTCCTCGGTGGGGCTTTGAAACCCCAGCACTTTCTCTTCCTGTGCTGAGATCGGAGGCGGCTCAAACTGATAAGGCTGTGCAAGCCTGGTGGTAAGGTCCCTGCAGGCCACTTTGATCAACACGATCCTGCACCCCGCCCCTGCAAGATTACCCTTTCCTCAGTGGGGCCTTGGAACCCCAGGAATCTCTTTTCCTGTGCCGAGATTGGAGGTCCAGAAGGATCGGAAGTCCAGACGGGACTTCCTCTTCCTGCACTGAGATCAGCTATCCAGAGGGGTGAGTGTGTACAAGCCGTCCTGAGAGGTCCAAACCCAGTGAGACTCCCCTGACTGAAATCAGAGGAAGAGATCGGTAGGCGTCAATCCAAGAATTCCACCAACAACCTGGAAAGCAACATGATAACACCAGAAGCCAAGGAGTACTCAACAGGAAAACCTGAGCAACCTAACCCAGAAGAAGTAGAAGAAATCGACTTTAACCGTAACATTATGAGAGTGATAGAGACCTTTAAAGAAGAGGTGAAAAACTCCTTTGAAGAAAGGGATGAGAAAATTAACAAAAAGTTAGAAGAAATGAATAGATTCCTCAAAGATACCCTAGAAAACCAAGAAAAAGCAATCAAACAGGTAAGGGAAACAGTTCAAGACATAAAAACTGAAATGGAGGCAATGAAGAAAACACAAACAGAGGGAATGGTTGGAGATGGAAAATCTGGGTAAACGATCATGAACGGCAGAGACAAGTATAACCAACAGAATACAAGAGAAAGAAGAAAGAATCTTAGATGCTGAAGATACGATAGAGAAAATAAACTCATTGATCAAAGAAAACAACCAATCCAACAAATTCTTAACACAAAACACCCAGGAAATCTGGGACACCATAAAAAGACCAAACCTAAGAATAATAGGGGTAGAAGAAGGAGAAGAAACACAGCTCAAAGACCCAGAAAATATATTCAACAAAATTATAGAAGAAAACTTTCCAACTTAAAGATGGATATGCCTACGAAGGTATAAGAAGCATACAGAACACCAAATAGATTGGATCAAAAAAGGACATCCCCTCGCCATATAATAATCAAGCACAAAACAAACAGAATAAAGAAAGAATACTAAGAGCTGCAAAGGAAAAAGGCCAAGTAACGTATAAAGGTAAACCTATCAGAATTACACCTGACTTCTCTATGGAAACCATGAAAGCCAGAAGGTCTTGGATAGATGTGCTACAGACACTAAGAACCATGGATGCAAGCCCAGACTACTATACCCAGCAAAGCTTTCATTCACCATCAATGGAGAAAACAAGGTATTTCAGGATAAAAACAAATTTAAGCAATACATAGCCAAATATCCAGCCTTACAGAAAGTACTAGAAGGAAAACCACAACTAAGGAAGCAAGCAACACCCATAATAACACAGACATCTAACAGCCCTCCACTAACACATCTCAAAGAAGGGAAACACACAAACTCTACAACCCTAAAAAAATAACCGCAGTTAATAACCTTTGACCATTAATATCACTTAATATCAATGGACTCAATTCACCTATAAAAAGGCACAGGTTAAGAGAATGGATATGAAAACAGGATCCAACATTCTGTTGTTTACAGGAAACACACCTCAACCACAAAGACAGACATTATCTTAGAATAAAGGGTTGGGAAAAGGTTTTTCAATCAAATGGCCCTAAAGAACAAGTAGGTGCGGCTATACTAATTGGAACAAAATCGACTTCAAACTAAAATCAATCAGAAGAGATGGAGACGGACATTTTCTACTCTTAAGTGGAATAATCCATCAGGATGAACTCTCAATCCTGAATATATATGCCCCTAATATAAAAGTATCCACATATGTAAAGGAAACATTACTAGAACACAAAGCACACATCAAACCCCACAATCTAATAGTAGGAGATTTCAACAATCCTCTCTCACCAATGGACAGGTCAAGCAGACAGAAACTTAACAGAGAAATAAGAGAACTAACAGATGTAATGAATCAAATGGACTTAATAGACATCTATAGAACATTCCAACCAAACTGAAAAGAATATACCTTCTTCTCAGCATCTCGAAAATTGATCACATACTCGGTAACAAAGCAAACATCCACAGATACAAACAAATTGGAGTAACTACCAGTGTCTTATCAGATCATCATGGAGTAAAGTAAGAATTTAAAAACGACACCACCCCAGAAAGCCTACAAACTCATGGAAACCGAACAGTCAACTACTGAACCACTCCTGGGTCAAGGAAGAAATAAAGAAAGAAAAGTCTTCCTTGAATTCAACGAAAATAAAGACACAACATACCCCAACCTATGGGACAGTATGAAAGCAGTGCTAAGAGGAAAGTTCATAGCACTTAGTGCCCACATAAAGAAAATGGAGAAAGCACACATCAGTGACTTAACAGCACACCTAAAGATCTGGAAAAATAGAAGCAGACTTACCCAGGAGAAGTAGAAGACTGGAAATAATCAAACTGAGGGCTGAAATCAACAAAATAGAGACACAGAAAACAATCCAAAGACTCAATGAAACAAAGAGCTGGTTCCTTGAGAAAATCCACAAGATCGACAAACCCCTATCCAAACTAATCAAAAGGCAGAGAGAGAATACTCATATTAACAAGATCAGGAATGAAAAGGGGGACATAACAACAGAAACTGAGGAAATTCAGAGAATCATTAGGTCTTACTACAAAAGCCTGTATGCCACAAAATTGGAAAATGTAAAAGAAATGGACAGTTTTTTAGATAAATACCATATACCAAAATTAAATCAAGAACAGGTGAACAATTCAAATAGACCTATAAGTCGCGAGGAAATAGAAGCTGTCATCAAAAACCTCCCAACCAAAAAAAGCCCAGGACCAGATGGTTTTAATGCAGAATTCTACCAGAACTTCCAAGAAGAGCTAATACCTAGACTCCTTAAGGTGTTTCACATAATAGAAACAGAAGGGTCATTGCCAAACTCTATTTATGAAGCTACAGTTACCCTGATACCAACACCACACAAAGATGCAACCATGAAAGAGAATTACAGACCAATTTCACTCATGAACATCGATGCAAAAATTCTCAATAAAATACTGGCAAACAGAATCCAAGAACACCTCAAAAAGATCATCCATTATGATCAAGTAGGCTTCATCCCAGAGGTGCAGGGCTGGTTCAACATATGTAAATCTATCAATTTAGTCAATCATATAAATAAACTGAAAGAAAAAAATCATATGATAATTTCATTAGATGCTGAAAAAGCATTCGACAAAATTCAACACCCCTTTATGATAAATGTCTTGGAAAGTTTAGGGATAAAAGGTTCATATCTAAATATAATAAAAGCAATATATAGCAATCTAACAGCTATCATCAAATTAAATGGAGAGAAACTCAAAGCGATTCCACTAAAATCAGGAACAAGACAGGGCTGTCCACTCTCTCTATATCTCTTTAGTATAGCCTTTAAGTTCTAGCAATAGCTATAAGACAGAATAAGGAGATCTTGGGGATTCGAATTGGAAAGGAAGAAGTCAAACTTTCGTTATTTGCAGATGATATGATAGTGTATATAAGTGACCCCAAAAACTCTACTAAAGACCTTCTACAGCTGATAAATACCTTCATTGATGTGGCAGGATACAAAATCAACTCAAAAAAATCAGTAGCCCTTCTATACCCAAAGGATAAAAAAAAAGAGGGAAATCAGAGAAACATCACCTTTCACGATAGCCACAAATAGCATAAAGTATCTTGGGGTAACACTAACCAAGGAAGTAAAAGATCTATTTGACAAGAACTTTAAGACCTTGAAGAAAGAAATTGAAGAGGATACCAGAAAATGGAATGATCTCCAATGCTCCTGGATTGGTAGGATCAATATAGTAAAAATGGCAATTCTACCAAAGGCAATCTATAGATTCAATGCAATCCCCATCAAAATCCCACCAAAGTTCTTCACAGAACTTGAGAGAACAATAACTAAGCTTAAATGGAAAAACAAAAAGCCCAGGATAGCCAAAACAATCCTATACAATAAAGGAACTTCAGGAGCCATTACCATCCCTGACTTCAAACTCTATTACAGAGCTGCAGTAATGAAAACAGCTTGGTATTGGCATAAAAACAGAGACGTTGACCAATGGAATCGAATCGAAGACCAGGATATTAATCCACAAACCTATGAACACCTCACATTTGACAAAGAAGCTAAAAGTATACAATGGAAGAATGAAAGCATCTTTAAAAAATGGTGCTGGCATAACTGGATGTCAACCGGTAGGAGAATGAAAATAGACCCTTGTCTATCACCATGCACAAAACTCAAATCCAAATGGATTAAAGACCTCAATATTAATCTCAACACACTTAATCTGATAGAAGAGAAAGTGTGAAGTAGGCTCAGTACATGGGCACAGGAGACCACTTCCTATGTAAAACCCCAGTGGAACAAACAATAAGAGCAATAATCAATAAATGGGACCTTTTGAAACTGAGAAGCTGCTGTAAAGCAAAGGACACTGTCATTATGACAAAAAGGCATCCTACTGAATGAGAGAAGATCTTCACTAACCCCACATCAGACAAAGGTCTGATCTCCAAAATATACAAAGAACTCAAGAAACTAGACACTAAAATTCTAAATTACCCAATTAAAAAAATGGGGTAATGATCTGAACCGAGAATTCTCAACAGAAGAAGTTCGAATGGCCAAAAGATACCTAAGGTCATGCTCAACTTCCTTAGCGATCAGGGAAATGCAAATCAAAAGAACTTTGAGATACTATCTTACACCTGTCAGAATGGCTAAAATCAAAAACACCAATGATAGCCTATGCTGGAGAGGATGTGGTGTAAGGGGAACACTCATCCATTGCTGGTGGGAATGCAAACTTGTGCAACCACTTTGGAAATCAGTGTGGCAGTTTCTCAGGAAATTGGGAATCAACCTTCCTCAGGATCCAGTAATACCACTCTTGGGAATATACCCAAGAGATGCTGAATCATAGAAAACGCTATCCTGAATGAGGTAAATGAAACCCAAAAAGGTGTTTTCTATTTCCATCCATTTGTATGCAAAATTCAAGATGTCATTGTTTTTTACCGCTGTGTAGTACTCTAATGTGTATATATTCCACACTTTCATGATCCATTCTTCCATTGAGGTGCACCTCGGTTGTTTCCAGGTTCTGGCTATTACAAATAATGCTGCTATGAACATAGTTGCACAAATGCTTTTGTAGTATGATTGGGCATCAAGATTTAAACAGAGTCATTATAAAATCCATTCTAAAATTAAGTTCTATGTAAAGACTTCCAGGTTTTCCATGATCTATTAAAACATTTTAATGATCATGATATTGTAAGTGAAGGAGGCCAATATGTTATATGAGGAATTTGTAATATCAGTATTTTTAAAGATATTGGTTTCTTGCTTCTTGGATACTGTTAGCAATATTCCATTTGTATTTTAATAAATAAAGCTTGCCTGAAGATTAGAGAGTAAAACAGCCCCACTGGAGTGCCTTACAGACCAGGCAGTGGTGATACACACCTTCAATCCCAGTAGCCACACTAGTTTGCATTGGTACCAGGGTGTACCTGCCTTTAATCCTAGTGGTGCTCACCTTTAATCCCAGCCATAGAGAGGAATATAAACCAAGAGGAAACAGTACTCAGACATAGTCTCATTCTGAGATTCCTGGAGGCAGAATCGCCATTTCGGACTGACATAGAGGTAAGAGCCAGTGGTTGGCTGCTTTGCTTTTCTGACCTTCAGATTGAACCCCAACTTCTGACTCTAAGTTTTTATTAATCATGCTACAGAAAACTCTAAGAAATTTTATATCAGCTTTTTTGTTTTGTTTTGTGTTCAGTTTTAGGAAGACGTTCATATATTCCTAATTTATATTTCACAGGAAGGAAAGTCCAAAAGATAGATATAAAAATGGTATCTTTGTGTATGTACATTGTATCAGATTAACATGCAGAAGCAAACTTCTCTCACTGTCTAGACTGTTGTGAATGGGGAAGGATTGAGTCTTGAGAGCTCCCCTGTCCTTACAAAACTGCAATGTCTAATACTTGCAGAGTCTTTACAATAAGCGAAGCCCTATTCTAAAAACTACATATAAATTAACCCCTTTGCAATGTACAATAGCCTAGTAAGGTCTAAAGTAGTGTTAATCCCATCATTCACATGAGAAAACTGAAGAAGAGAGACTAAATCACTTAACAAGATCATATGTTTAAGAAGTGTTGGAACTATGACCAATTTCTGACATATCTCTCATGTCCTAGCAAGCTCCAAAGATCAGCCTAATCTACTGATAAAAATGTGGAGTCCACAATACTACTTAGTGCTTGGTTCTAGGTGGTTATGACATAGCAAAAGCATAGAATTTAGCAGTGTGTAAATTTTGAAATCTTCAATATTATAGATTGGATGCACTTAGAAAAATATTTCCAACCTTTAACCCAGTACTCCAGAGATATAGACCTGAGAATTTTGAGTACATTCTAACTTACAGGAAGTTATTTACTGAGTCTCTCTCTCTCTTTCCCACTCTGACTATATAATGAAAGAGAGATTGACAGATATACAAAGACCTGTATATGTCTCTCCACTTAAGAGTTAAAATGCCAAGCACTGAGAACATAGAGGAGCTAAAAGTCAGCCAGAGAAACAAAGGTTGAACCTGTTTTTTTAATTGCCTTCCCCAATCTTACAGAGACTCCTTCTGCATTTCGACAACACACACTGAGAATACTTAGATTTGTTTTTCAGACTTCTCAAGACTAAAAGTTTGAAGTCCAAGTGAGGAACACAGCCACTCTCTTGAAGGCTTTCCTAGTTCTTCTACATCAATGTTCCAGACATTCCTTGACATGAGGAAGCAGGATTCATGTCTTGCCTCCATTTGAACATGCCCATCTTTGAGCACACCTTTCTGTGTTCTCTCTTCTTTTTAAAAGAATGAGCCATTGAGTTCGAACAGCTTCAAACTGGTGCTTTTCTTACATCTGAGCACATGCTCTCTAGATGCTGTCACATTCTGAGCTTCTGACTGGAGCCAAAGTGCAGAGACACATTTAAAACCTTACATAAACAGGGAAGCTTCCGTTTCATTGCTCTTTCCTATTGCATTTGACTATTTCAATAACTTAGCTTCCCAACTCATCCATGACTGTGCTATTGAAATTATGGTCAGTTTCCACCATGATCTTATCCTCTGACATTATTAAATAAGACTTGATATGTATTTCTTGTTAATTGCTGTGCAGGACTATTCGATGTACTTTAATATTTGAATTCCAAGTTTTAATTATTTTAAAATTTTTAAATATTTTTTGGGAGTTCACATGAATACTGCATTTTATATCATTTCCACTCCTCGTCCTCATACTCCCGTGTCACCTCACTCTTTCTCAAATTTATGACCTCTTCTCCTATATTTTCATTATCTTTACATATTAGTTTTATAGTGTTCTGAACATTATTTTGACAGCAATTTTACTTCATAGTTTGAACCTGTATATTTTTCAGGGTCTGGAGTCACATAGGAAACAATTGCAGGACCCAGCTCCCAGTTATCTAGACAAACACCAAAGTAAATGACAAAAAAAGGCTATAGGATACTCTATTGTTAGTATATTCTACATACTGGTTTTACTTGTTTTCCTAACTCATAATTTATTAGCAAATTCTAAGAAGGAGTCATTTCAAAATGTTTGTACAAGAAAACTTATTAACAAGTTTCAGGGAACTGTAATGTATCTTCTATGGTCAAGCTGCTTTGTGAAGTAAATGGAAGGCGATGCTTGTCAACCTGGGCATATTTTCATAATTCTTATTTTGTATCCATTGTTTTTTGTTAATCCCTATAACACCAAAGTATGACAGCTATTGCCCAAGTAATCATTGTAATTATCATCTCACAGAATATTGTACACAGTGTATTGTAATTGCTCAGTACAGCAGTTCTTTAAAAGTGGTGTGGGATTTCTGAAGGACAGCACAGGGTTACAGAATGGAAAATTTCTCCCTAATTCCCTTCTTTTCTTCTCTGCTGTGGGTTTTAGCTGATTTTCTTGCTTGGAATGCATCTCCTTTGGTAAATAAATGCTCTTGCATTTCTAAGACTATCTGACATTGTTTGCTGTCCTGGTATACTATAGCCTTCTGGTCAGTCCTAGTCCTCACCTCACTCCCCACATCACAGAGGCTCACTTTCCACAGCTGATCCACGTGATCAGGATAGTTCTGGGTAAGACTGTACATACAAATCATAGGCAGTAAGAGAGTTTCAGAGGGAAAGCGTGGAGCTGATCCAAGCTAGTGCCATCAGCAAAGACAATGCATAATTCTACAGAGGATCATTTGAAGAGGCAAGCCTCAGCACTGTTGCGATGGACTGAATGATATGCCCTCAGATTTATGTGTTTACCCCAATACCCAATGAGACTGTACTTACAGCCTTTATAAAGCTATTTTAGATGAAAGGAAATGGTAAGACTGGGCCCTCATCTAATAGGACCAATGTCAGAGAAAAGAGACTCCGGGGCTGTATACAGCAGTGGGGGGTCCCAGCAAAAGGGAAACCATGCGCAATATAAGGAGAAAAGTCTCAGGAGAAGTCAACCTGGATTTTTAGCCCCCACAGTAGTGAAAAAAATAATTTCTGTTATTTAAGACACCTAATCTGTAATACTGTGCTAGAGAAGTCCTAGCAAACAGAGGGGTGAGGTTGTCTAAAGTTTTGGACTTTAAGCATGCTTCTGAGTGGAGGGAAACTGGTAGCACTCTGTGTGTGAGTCACCCCACAGCACAACACCCCTACCTTGAAAATGGGCTAGATGAGTGTCGCAGTTCAAGTCATCATCAAGGACTTGTTTTGCATCTAACTTTTTCACTCTGGATTGTTATTGAGTACTCTATCATAGAACCACACCATACCAAGAGAAAACAGCTTTAGTTGCTAAACTCTGTGATGCAGTCCCGATCTTACCAACACAATGAAGCAGATCTGAGGTAGCTGATTCTGGCGCACTGAGATTAGAGCTAGCACTGTAGTAGACAGGTCTAAGCAATATCCACAAGTCACTTTTTTCATATCTAGACATTCCCCCTGCTCTATGAGGAGGAGTTTCACTCTCAGCTGCACACATCCTTATTATTGTTTTTTTTTTTTCTGCTTGTGCTTGAATATTTGTCTCAGAATCATCTAGGGAAATCTAGAACCGAAGTCTCTTATGGTGCTTTCAAGGATTAAAAGAAGAATGTATATATCGTATTTATGTCAGTGCTGGGCTCAATGGTAGCTACTCAGAAGTGATGCTTATTATAACATGGAACTCAGTACTGTTGGGGACTGGTTCTTACCAAAGGCAGAGTGTGCACATGCTCTCCAAACACCAGTAGCAAGTCTGGCAGAGTTCTCTCACAACTATCAATCTATTTTTGTTCACTGTTCTAGGGTTTTTTACTCATTTCATAAAATCTTTCTATCTAGGTCTACTAAGCTACCCAGACTTACAGCTTGTTTGCTCTGTCATTTAACTTTTTCCTTTAGAGCAACAGTCTCAGTTAAGCCCACATCCCTCAGATTTCTATAGAAGCCTCATTTCTGGAATTTCATTTCTCTGTAATTCCATAATCCAACCGCATTTCACAAATAGTTGTTTTAAAGGTCCATTGGTTGTCATTGCTACATCTCTTTGGTTTGGTGCATATTATTGGATTATACTTGTAGCATTCTTTAAAAATTTTTGTGTGCTTCATACATGAATACCGCATTGACAGCAGTATTTACCCTCCTTTAACTTTGCCAGTGCTCCCAACATCCAAAATTCATGAACCCTTCTTCTCTGATTATTGTTGTTATACACACACATAATACATACATGCATACACACAGAGAAACATATATGTCATGTATGTGTATGTGAATGCTCACAGACATATACATACATACATGTATATGTTTACACATATATACACCCTACAGAGTCCATTTAGTGTTCTGCTATGTACATATTCCGAGAATGACCACTTGAGATTGGAAAACCTTTTTAGAAGCCCCACCCCATGAAAAACTGATGTTCCTCCTCTTGACAGCCATTGAACTCCTACAGCTTTTCACCTAGTGCTGGGATCTTATGAAACTCCCCTGTATTGGCATTTTAATTGGTTTTATCATTAGGCTGGTCTGGGATAGGAAGCTGTAATAGCCTCTGTTAGCTGCACAATGAGGATTCTTTTATGAAGGATGAGAACTACCCTTATATGTGGAGTATAACAGTAATTATTTAGAGTGCAACAGAAGTGACGAGAATTTAGGAAAACGGCAGAACTGAGTTATTCCCTATGGTCTAAAACCTTGCCAGTCATAGGAATTTTGCTGTGTTTACAGTACAGACATGAATTTCCTCCCATTGAGTAGACCTTAATTCCAATTAAAGAGTTATTGCTTACCCCTAAGAAAAAATTATTATTATTATTGTTACATAATTGGGGATATCTTACTGGGCAGGCATTGCTGTGGTTCACAAGTCTTTACAGCTGGGTAGGACTATCAACCACTCCTCTTTCTTGGCAGTTTGCATAGCTATAGCACCTTCCAATAGTACGTATGAGAGGCATTCTTTTTTTTGTGTTACTTTTATATATTTTTTTCCATACATTGTTTTGTTTTATTTTTTCCATTCAAGAATATAATTAAAGAAATAAAATTTTTTTCCTTTCTTCCCCTTCTCCCGGTCCCCTCCCACTACCCCCCCCCCCCCCCTCCCTCCCCCCTCTTCCTTGAAAGAGGGCATG
>PVIU01008543.1:0-82491 GCA_004026605.1 Ondatra zibethicus
TCCATCCATTTGCATGCAAAATTCAAGATGTCATTGTTTTTTACCGCTGAGTAGTATTCTAATGAGTATATAATCCACACTTTCTTGATCCATTCTTCCATTGAGGGGCACCTAGGTTGTTTCCAGGTTCTGGCTATTACAAACAATGCTGCTATGAACATAGTTGCACAAATGCTTTTGTAGTATGATTGAACTTCTCATGGGTATATTCCCAAGAGTGGTATTGCTGGATCCTGAGGTAGGTTGATTCCCAATTTCCTGAGAAACCGCCACACTGATTTCCAAAGAGGTTGCACAAGTTTGCATTCCCACCTCTAAGAAATCCTCAGAACCAAGCAGGCAAGAACCTGTCTCTACAATTCTTCAGACTGAATGCCTTTTCTATGAAACCTCAGACAAATCCTGAGCTCCTGCCTTATATTCTTCTTCTCTTTACCCAGCCATATCACTTCCTGTCTACACCTCCCTAGTGCTGGGGTTAAAAGTATGAGCCACAACCACTTTACTCAGTTTCCCTTTTAGACTGATTTAATCTCACGTAGTCCGGGGTGGCCTTGAACTCACAGAGATCCATCTGCCTCTGTCTCCCTAGTGCTGGGATTAAAGGTGTGTGCTACCACTACCTGGGCTCTGTGACTAACTAGTATGGCTATCTCTGCACTCAGATCTTCAGGAAAGTTGTTTTTGTTAAAGCACAAACAAAATTTCACCAAAAGGCATGATAGTTCACACTGGTAATCACCACAAGGCATGATAGTTCACACTGGTAATCATAGAACTAACACAGAGCTAGGCAGATTCCTGAGGCTGCCAGATTTGTGGATATTTAAAATTTTTCTCACTTGGATTTTAATTAATATCAAGATTCAGGTAACACATAAATCACTGATAAAGGGAAAGTTAAAAAAATTGAGTTTGACAGAAATGGATGATACATGTTTATCTTTTCCTTAAAGCAATTGGAATGATTTGTTCTCTTACGCTGTTCAGTAACTTAATTTCCCATAGTGTGATGTATAGAGCAATGGATACTGGTTTAAGTTACAACTGAGAGTCCTTTTTAATCTCCAGATCTCAAGAGCTTCCTTTTTTTTCAAACCCTCACAGAGAAAAGAGTTGACATAGGAGCTTTGAGACTGTAAACCCCAGAAAGAGCTGCTTGCAAGGTTGAGCTGACAGAGTCGGAAGAACCACCACACTGGACTGCTTGTGCAGACAATATTGCTGATGCTGAGCACCTACTTTATTTATTGAGGTCTAGACTATTATTCTATTGGGAGAGCACCTTTGAGGCTAACCCCTGGGCAGAAGCACTGCTTGTGTGGTCCTTTGTTCTCACTGCTGTGGTGAAAACATGCTTTGTGAAACCCTCCCTGGGAGGAAGAACACATACGGAATCCTGCCCAGGATTCTACCCATAGATTCTGTCTGTGGTTTTCCCCTTCAAATACAGCAGTGTATCATTAGTGTTGCGTTGTATATCCTAAGTCCTAGCTGCAAATACAATAGTCTTCAGTGTCCCAAGAGTCCTTGTGTCCAGTAGTGAAATATGAGGATAACCTGGTTGTGGAGACCATCTCACTCTTTTCAGAGATTTAATGATTCTTGGTGAGAGTTCCATCGCCTGTTTGGGTGCAAGCAGTGCTTTTCATATTTAGTTGCAGATCAGATTATTTTTCAAGAAGGAAGACCGATACCTCTTAAAGAAAAAGAAACCAAGCTTAGTCAAAATAGTGGAATATATTCCTCTACATATTCGGGTTGTAAAATGCTATCATTATATGCCACAAATGTTTAATTGCTTCAATAATCTCCCTTGACAATCTGTAGCCAGTGTCTTTAGTTCATTGCAGGCTGTGAAGTTTCCTGTCATTTGTTTAGAATGTGCTGCTGTTTGATTCCACCAATTGAATGAGTGCCCTCTTGTTGTTCTGTTATGGGAAAAAGTAAATAAAAATGCCAACTGGCCTTCTCCAACCCATCTATCCTGCTTTACTACCTGGATCATAATTCTTTCTTATTTTCAGCACCACAGAATGGTACTCAAATCCCTGCCCAGGAAATGAAACAGCTGACATACATCTCTCTTCTTCTCTGAATAGTGTGACTAGAGATGCCACAAGCTTTGTCCAGGTCACCCTTTCTGTAGGCTCGGAGGACGATTTTAGGACATATATGTAACACATGTTGGCAGTTAGCAAAGCATCACAGTATCAAGATAGTCCACTAAAGTTAAAACAGCTTCTGTCTTAACTTCTTCATTCCCCAATACATTGTAATCAATCGATTTATCAAGAATTTTTTTAAAAAATGAAATTTCTTTGAAAGATCTCAGCATCTGGAGCAAAGCACAGAAATATTTCTTTTACAATCCACACCGCTGTTACTGATGACCCCAAAACCATTAAAAGAAGTATGGAACATTTTCTAAACTAGGGACAGTTTTACAGTGAGCAGTTGTCACATATCTATGTGTATCAGATTCTTTTACTTCTTAAAATATGCATCTCAAGGCTACACTTGTCTAGGAATCTGCTATGTCAGGGTCTAAAGTAGTATCTAGAAGTTTGTATTTTAACATGTTCTGCTGATAATGCTCTCTATAAAATGTAATAGAAATTTAAAAACATATTAACTATAATTTTGGGATGTCAAAACACTTCAGCATTATTTTTAACAGTTCAGTGTTGCATATTTTCTTAAAGAAAGTAAAAGTAAAAGAAGTGAGAAATCTGACTGGCCATTGGTTTGATGTCCAAAATTTTCCACAGTACATATTCAGCATGGAGTAGCAAAAAAAAAAAGAAAAAAAAAGTCCTCTTTGAGAATCATCTATTTAATGGAGCAAGCTTTTTTTGTCAAACTGTCTTGGATGCCAGCCTACAAATAATGATATAGAGATTATTATGAATTATGAAAGTTTGGCCTTAGCTCAGGCTTTTTACCAACTAGCTCTTATAACACAAATTGGCCAACTTCTATTAATCTATGTTCTGTCATATGACTCCATTACCTCTCCTCTGTATTCTATGTCTGACTTGTTTCATGTCTCTCTGGCATCTCCTGCTTCTCTGTTGACTGAGGTTTCTGTCCTGCACAGTTCCTGCAATCATTAAGTCCCGCCAAAATCACACAGAGGTCTACATTAACTGTAAACTGATTGGCCCATTAGCTCAGGCTTTTGTTAACTCGTATGATTTATATTAGCCCATTATTCTTGTCTATGTTAGCATGGCTCGGTACCTTTGTCAGTGAGGCAGTCACATCTTGCATCTTCTGTATCTGGGCCAGGACTGCGTCCTCATCCCAGAATTCTCCTGTTCTCCTTGACCTGCCTCTACTTCCTGTCTAGTTGTCCCGCCTATACTTCCTGCCAGGCTACTGGCCAATCACCGTTTATTTAAAATATAGTTGACAGAGTACAGACCACAGTCCAACACCACTTCCCTCTCTCTCTCTTTTTTTTTAAAGGACATCCATAGTCCATTTTTTGGGAATGTGGGCATAGTATTCCAGGCCACTTCCTGCTGGTTGAGGGCACTGAAAATCTTATGGGGACCTAAAGAAAATTGAGAATTATAATCAAGTCCTGACTGGAGTATCCTGTGGAGGCTTGATCATCTCAGGTAGCAGTCTTGAATCTGTTCTGTATGTAAAACTCAGACATCTGGGATATCTGTTCCTACTGGAGATCTCTCAGGTGGTCTTCCTTCATCAAACCTGATTTTTCTTAACGCAGAATAAATCCACAAGTTCTCATTTTCTGTGGAAACAAAAGCAAAATCTCTTCTCCAAAGTAGCATATCTTTTGACTTCAATTTTGAAGTCAAGGTATTTTCAAAATACCTATCTTGGATTAATTCAGCAGCACTTATAAACAAATATCTTTTAGCAGCTGTTGCTCCTTCCTCAGCATTCAAACAATTCAAAAAGAGAATAATAACATACAGTATCAAGATTCTCTGTATGTTTTCCATCTTTACGTGGCTTTATTTTAAACTCTATTCCTTTTATTTTTAATTTTTGGCTTTTTGAGACAGGGTTTCTGTGTATCTTTGTCCTGCAACTCACTCTGTAGACCAGGATGTCCTTGAATTTACAGAGATCTTCCTGCCTCTACCTCCCAAGCGCTGGGATTAAAGGTGTGTGCCACCATACCCAACTACTCCTTTTTTTTATTTTAAGGAATTAACCTTTAGCCTGCATATATTTTCAACATACTATAAAACATTTAGAGGGTTTCATCATCTTTAACTCTCACTTTACTGTATATCTCTCTTTTGCTGACCACATGAGTCTTTAATTTGCTAAGCGATATGGCTAAGGTTAAAGCCGTGGCTTTGGCAGCTAGATCCAGCCCATTCCTTAGCTTTCTGAGATTCCAGCCTCATGGCTGAGGTACTGGCCGGAGCCATGTTTATTGCCACAACTCTATGGAGTTTCAAGGTCCCTGCCACCAATAGAAAGCATGCAGTCAGCTTTTCATCAATACCACCTTCCCAAGCTCTGTCAGGCTTTATGTGGATGCATTCGCCCACACATTGGGCACCATTTGTTGTAGAGCTGCAAGGTTTCCAATCAGCATTTATTTAAAATATAATTGATGGAATACAGACAATGGTCCCACACCACTTCTCTTCTTCCTAGAGTTTCTCTCTCCCTGGGAATACTGACTATTTTCTCCTGTCTATGTATGGGTGTTGCAAGGAGGTAGCTGCTTGGTTCCTGGTGCCTGGCTAGTTTAGACCTGAAATAATCACACAGGAACTGTATTAATTAAATCACTGCTTGGCCCATTAGCCATAGCTTTTTATTGGCTAACTCTTACATATTAATTAAACCTATTTCTATTAATCTGTCAATCACCACATGGCAGTGGTTTACCAGCAAAGTTTCAGCATGTCTGACTCTGGTGGAGGCTCCACATCATCATCTCTCTCTCTCTCTCTGCTTTCCTACTTCCAGCATTCAGTCCAGTTTTCACTGCCTACATAAGTTCTGCCCTATCAATATGCCAAGGCAGTTTCTTTAGTCATTAACCAATGAAAGCAACACATAGACAGAAGGACCTCTCACACAATTTTCCCTTTTCTGTTTAAATCAAAAGGAATGTTTTAACTTTAACATAGTAAAATTACACATAACAAAACAGGTATCAAGCAAGAATTACAGATGCAATATTTATATCTACTTTATCTTTTATCATAACTAAGGAAAACTATAACTATAAATTCTTTAACTCCATCAAAGACTCTAGAAGGATATGATATTACCTAAGTAAACAGGAAGAACATTGGAAGCAAGTTCCAAAACTCTAGAATTGACAGAGACATCTTGCTGCCTGAACAGTCACCCAAAGTTCTTTTGTACCACTGGGGCATCCATCTTTAGCTTACAGGCCTGTAGTATCAAGCAGACTTTTCCACAAAGCAGGAAATTTAAAAAATCAGTTCTGCCTATATTGGCAGTTTGCCAGTCACTTTCTTTTATATCCTGTAGAATATCTAGTAGAGTATTTTATGAAGGAGAAACCCTGAAGGACTGTAGCATGAAGGGCCTGCTAGTTGGGGTTTATGTCCTGCCCAGTTCCCACAGCTGTTTAGCCCCAAAGAATCACACAGAAGGTCTACATAAGTTATAAAACTGATTGGCCCATTAGCTCAGGCTTCCTATTAGCTCTTATAATGTATATAGCCAGTTATTCTTATCAATGTTAGCCACATGGCTCAGTACCTTTCTCAGGAGGGCAGGTCACATTCTGCTTCTTCGGTGGTCCAGGCAGGGGTGTACATTTATATATATGCATATGTATGTATATGTTTATGAATATATAGAGCTGGTTTTAGAGTTGGACTGCTCTGTCCTTCTTTAAATCCAAGCGTGTTGTTAAAAGAAAAAAAACCCAGAGTTTCTATCTCATGTCAAGAGCTGTTTAATGTGGGACAGAAAGAACAAAGTATTTATAAAATATCTTTGCTTTTCTTCATATCTATTTTTGTCTTTATCATACATTTCATTGGATATATATGTCGGTATATGTCTATGTAAGTAATGCTTAAGTTTTCCACAATGAACAATGAATTTTCCTCCAGTAATCTTTGAAGTTTCCAGGAAGAAGATGGGGCCCCATAACAACAACTCCACCTGGTTGATATGATGTCATGATACTGATAGCGCTACTACAAGATCTGTTTTGGGTACCAGCTGCACAAGACGGTTTCAACTTGGTTCGCTGAAATGGTGCAACATCTTTTACAATGTTTTGGCCAGACTTCCACAAAATACTCAGAGACTATTTGCAATCTTACCAGACATTAATCTTGAAATGTAATCATCATTTTACTTTCACAGGATCCCCTAGAAAGAACGTCGCCCCCATGACAGCTGGAAGTAATTCTAGAAGACGACGTCCTCTCTCCCAGCACAGTTTGTCCTAGGGTTTAGGGACATCATTTAGGGGTTGATTATAATTAGTATATGGTTGAGGGTTGGGGGAGGAATTTTATAAGCTCAGGGTCCTTTTTGGAAAAAAAAAAAAGAGGGAAAATTGGATGATGGGATAATAGATTGGTATTTGTGAGTTATTGTTTACAGACAATTACATTGGTATAGATTCTTGTATATTGATACAAAGTTAAATTATATTGTATATTGTATGCATTCATGCCTCTACCTCTGTTTAAAACATTTTATGTATTTATATATATATATATTTACCATATTGCAGTGTACATTTCTTCCTCTGATCAAGATACTTGTACATTGTTTACATTTAGAGGTCATTGTCCTCATTTATTGCACAGTTGTTTATTGCCTTAGTCTTTAAGTTAGATAGATATTGAGAATTATAGATCAATTGTAATCTATGTTTGTCATACTTATAGTTAGACTAATCAGGTTCTTTAGATACATAGAGATTATATTCTGTATAGATAGATAATCTTCAACCATTTCAAGGATCTGTGGAACATGGCATTTAAATAACTTAGGGTATTGTTGACATGAGACATAATTACTCCTGGCAGCACTGATCTATTCCGAAGAGAATGTTGAGCACCAAAGACACTCCACTTGGAGCCTGTCTTCTTCTTGGCAAAAACTGGCCTTTGTGCAAAGAAATGCCCATGCCTCAGCCACTGACAAGATATAGTATCCAGAAAGGGATAAACAGGAGTGTCAAATCTTGCCAAGACAGGGTAAGATGGTTTTGAAACATTTCTTGCCTTTGAAAATGGTCTGTCAGTTATTCTAGGCCATAGCCAAAGTTGGTCACTTCAACGTTGCAAAATGAGACTTTGGGTGATTGCTTAGGTAGCTAATTGTCTCTGTCATATATCACTCACTTTGGAAGATACTTGATTGTACTTCCTGCCTGCTCAAGTAATATTATCTCCCTTCTCAGGCCTTCAATAGGGTTGAAGATTAGATAATCATAGTTACTGTCCTCTTATGATCTAACCAAGCCATCTCCAATACAAGGCTTAGACTCCTTAGGATAGAATGTTTATTAAAACATTTAGCATATGTTCCTTGCTTAATATTGTTTATGCTGATTGTAATTCTAATCTTATACTTGATAACTGTTCCTAATGTATATTGTTTTGTATTGGGTTTGGAACTCTCTTACTTAAACAAAAGGGGGAGGTGCTGTGGGAGCTACTTCCACTCCTTCAGCCAATAGCCTTTAAGATACCAGCCCATTGGGGTGTGGTCTCTTTAGTTTTAAAACAGCAGCAGCAGCTGTGTGCTCTCTCTCTTGCTTCTGGCTTTCAGCTGTTAGACTTTGTTCCTGATCGTGCAGAGGGCTGTTGTCTGGGACAGTGATATGTAACTTTTTCCCTTTAAATAAATAACCATTTTATTAATCACAATTCCAAACTGGTGTGGGATTGTTTTATGACTTATGTCTTCAAAGGACCATCTCACCTTTAGGCAAGTTCAGCAGTCATTTCTCTGTGGATCCTGCATGTCCAGTTCATCTAACAAACTCCATAAGAAGCCTCTTTGATGTCCATCTTCCTCTTGAAGTAACTGGTGCTGCCAGAAGCAGATGTCTCATTGTCATGAAAAGTCTTAAGTTATTAAAACAATTTAAATGCCATATTCTTTGAAGGTCTCTGAAAGGTTTGAAGAATACCTATCTAACTGAAATATATCTCTATACATCTACAAAATCTAACATGAGTACAATCTTGACTATTATAAATGATTATCTATTAACCTATACTTCTTAATTATCCATTACATATTTTAAATGAACTACAGAATCACAATATCTTAATCAAGAGCAGAAATACACATACAACAAAATTGACCTAAAACATGTATCAATAAACCAACTGGGGTAAACATAATGTTAATTGTCACCTTGATAATTCTTTATCTCTAAAAATTGTTTTATATGAGGGTCAAGATATAGGCTATAGAAAAACTTAATAAAACAAATAGATCATAGAGCTATTCAAATCCAGAGAAACTATTGGCCTTAGAACAGCTGATACAGGAGAAGCTAAACACTGTAACATGAGGGATCTGCTTGTCGGGGTTTCTGTCCTGCCCAGTTCCCACACCCCACAAGACCCAAAGTAAATCACACAGAGGTCTCCATAAGTTATAAAACCGATTGACCCATTAGCTCAGGCTTCTTATTAGCGCTTGTAGCCTATATTAATCCATTATCCTTATCTATGTTAGCCACATGGCTTGGTACCTTTTTCAGCGGGGTAGGTCACATCTTGCCTCTTCCGTGGTATGGACAGGACTGGGGAAAGAACTTCCTTTCTCTCAGAATACTCCTGTTCTCATTTCACAACCTTTATTTCCTGTCTGGTTTACCCACCTATACTTCCTGCCTGGCTATCAGCCAATCAGCATTTATTTAAAATATAATTGATAGAATATAGATAATTGTCCTGCACCACTTCCCCCTCTCTTTTTTTAAACAAAGGAAAATATCCATAGTCCATTTTTTGGGAATGTGGGCGTAGTATTCCAAGCTACTTCTGGCTGGTTGGGGGCACTGATAATCTTATGGGGACCTAAAGAAAATTTAGAGTTATGATCAAGTCCTGACTGGAGTATCCTGTGAGGCTTGATCATCTCAGGCAGCAGTCTTGAATCTGTTCTGTATGTAGAACTCAGACATCTGGGACATCTGTTCCTATCGGAGATCTCTCAGGTGGTCTTCCTTGATCAAACCTGATTTTTCTTAACTCAGAATGAATCCACAGCCTCTCATTTCCTGTGGAAACAAAAGCAAAATCTCTTCTCCAAACTAACATATCTCTTTTTTCTTCAATTTTGAAGTCAAGGCATTTTCAAAATACCTATCTTGGATTAATTCAGCAGCACTTATAAACAAATATCTAGCAGCTGTTGTTCCTTCCTCAGCATTCAAACAATTCAAAGAGAATAATAACATACAGTATCAAGATTCTCTGTATGTTTTCCATCTTTACGTGGCTTTATTTTAAACTCTATTCCTTTTATTTTTAATTTTTGGCTTTTTGAGACAGGGTTTCTGTGTATCTTTGTCCTGCAACTCACTCTGTAGACCAGGATGTCCTTGAATTTACAGAGATCTGCCTGCCTCTACCTCCCAAGTGCTGGGATTAAAGGTGCCTGCCACCACACCTTGAACTTACAGAGGCTGTCTGCCTTTGCCTCCCAAGCTTTGAGATTAAAGGCGTGTGCTACCACACCCAACTACTTGAACTCACACAAATCTGTCTACCTCTGCCTCCCAGGCATTGGGATTAAAGGTGTATACCACCACACCCAACTACTGTCTTTCTTTCTTTTTTATTTTAAGGACTTTAACCATTTTTTCAAGCCTGCATATTTTTTAACACACTGTAAACCATTTAGAGGTTTTCTTCATCTTTGAATCTCTCTTTACTGTATATCTCTCCTTTTCTGACTACATGAGTCTTTAATTTACCAAGCAATATGGGTAGGATTAAAGCGGTGGCTTTGATGGCTAGATCCAGCCCATTCCTTAGCTTTGTGAGATTCCAGGCTCATGGTGGAGGTACCAGCAAAAATCTCTTCACCACTGATCAAACCTGGTTTTTAATAATTTTTAAGAAACCCATGACTTTTTGTTTCCCATGGAAAGAAAAGTATAACTTCTCTCCTAATGCAACACATTTTACTTAAAATATATAGTCTTGTTTAATCTAGCTGTTTCTATAATCCAATGTCTCTCTACAGCCATTGTTTTTCATTCAACAGTGTTTAAAAATTTGAAGTTAATAAATCCCTATATTGAATCCAGACAACCTGTGTCATAATATTTACCATCTTATGTGGAATAGATAGATAGATAGATAGATAGATAGATAGATAGATATAGATATAGATATATAACTGTACTCTTTCTTTTAAGATTTTTTTAAACTATATTTTTAAACTATGTCCACTTTATTTTTTTCATCATCTAAGCTCATTTTCAAAAATATTGTAAACTGTTCAGAGGTTTCCTTGGTCTGGGCCTGACTTTACATGTGTCTGCAGCCTTCCACAACCATGAGATCTAAACCTTAAATGCCCAGGTTATTTCCTTCATGGTTTGGTTTAGCACATGTGCTGCTGGCTCCTGGCTCCACCCTCTCACACCTTGATTCTGTGAAAGGCAAGCCTTATGCCATACTGATACCAGCCCCAGAGCCACATTTCCCAGCTCTGAGAGTTTGTTGTTTCTGACTGTGGCAAGCATTTGTGCACAGTGCCAGCTGCACAAGTGCTCAGTTGCACGGGAGGGCTTCACCACTGTCACCAAGAAATTTTCTCAGGCCTCATTCACATCCTGAACATTGGGCACCAAATGTAGTAAGCTTTCTTGTCAAACTTTCTCTGACTGCCAGTCTGCAAATAATGAAATGGGAACTTTTTATAAATTATGAAAGCTTGGTCTTAGCTTAGGCTTTTTTCCAACTAGTTCTTGTTATACAGAGTAACCTGTTCCTATTAATCTGTCTTCTATCACATGGTTCAGGTAGCTCTCCTCTGTACTCTATGTCTGAATTGTTTAGTGTCTCACTGATGTCTCTCATCTCTCTTCTTCCCAGAGTTCCTCTCTTTCCTATTTTCTTCTGCCTAGATATTGGCCAGTCAGCTCTTTATTATACCTATCAGAAGGTGCCTTAGGCAGAGACACAGCTTTACAGTGTACAAAAAGACTTCTTACAATATTTCATTCCTTTTTTTTTACTACTGTTCTCTGAATTTGAAAAGACTGAAATAATTAGAGCTATTACTTTCTTTCCTTTTTCTAAGTATGAGATATAAACAATATTTGGTGAGGATTAAAAGTAAGGATTCTGAACAGAAAAATTATCAACTGACTAAATCTAAGGAGTAAAGACAGGAACACAGTAACACTGAATCTACTTGCCTTCATGTTTGACTGCTTTTATGATTAAGGAGACTACACAATGCCCAAAACAGTTTGATAATTATAAAGATTTTAAAAAGATCAGACTCAACCTATCCTGGGCCACAAAAGATTTGACAATCATGTTTTATAAGTACTGCCACTAAACTTATTTGAGACCCTTGAGATGTAAGCCTTTCTAGAGCTGATATTGGTGCTTTACCTGGAAATAAAATATACTTTCATTTTTCCAGGAGGCCACCTACTGCATCAAGACAGCTGCCCATGTTACACCTCATTTAATTGCAATTGTTGTAGATAAGTTTATGACTGTCTCAGAAAAGGAGAAGTATCACTTAGAGTCTTATTTGCTCCTACTGTCTCCTGGACACTCCTTGCAATTCTCAATTACTATATTTACTTTTCATCTTCTGTCCTGAAGGCTATAAACACTCTTAACAAATGCTTCTCTCAAGAATTTTTTTAGAGCCTTAGCTGGGGTGACCCTTGAGGATTCCTGGAAATTTCCCTAGTGCTATGTTTCTCAATAGCTCTTTAACGGATCCCTCAATCAAGATATCTCTTTCCTCTCTCTCTCCCTTACTGTCCTTTCCTCTTCTTGAGCATCCCATTTCCTCATGTTCTCTTCCCTCCCCTTCTCTGCCTAAATTGGTTACAGGTGAAGACTACCTTAATTGTCTTCATAGAACCTTCAACCAGCAACTGATAGAAGCAGACTCGGAGATCTACAGCAAAGCACTGGGCCAAGTTACCTGAGACCAGCCCAAGAGAGGGAAGACTGCAAAAATGAACAAGTCGATCAAGACCATGATGGTGATACCCACAGTTGACCTAAGCTAGTGAGAGTTCACTGACTCTGTACTGATAATAGGCAAACTTGCACAGAACCAAATTAGACCTACTGAATGTGGGGGACAGTTGTGAGGCTTGGACAGTCTGTGGGGCCATTGGCAGTGGGATCAGAATGTATTTCTAGTGCTTGAACTGAAATCTAGGAGCACATTCTTTTTGTAGGGATACCTTGCTCAGCCTAGATATAGGGGAGAGGGCCTTGGTCTTTCCTCAAAACAAAGTGTCAGACTTTGTTGACTCCCCATGGGAGGCCTTATTCTTTCTGAGAAGTGGATGGGAAGGTGAAATGGGGTGAAAGTGGGGAAAGCTGGAGTTGAGGAGGGAGTAAGAATGGAGATAGCTATGCAAAATGAGAAAAGATTGCATTGAAAATGTTAATAAAAAAGGACAAAGGAGGCAGGGAAACTTTTGCCTGAGGTTTTGTTCAATGGCAGAAAAGGAAAAAAAAAGAATTTTAATTTATTTTTAATTTATTTTTATTTATTTTTAGTTTGCTCTCTACTATCTGTCCTTCTAATGTTGAATATTAGGAGCATTTATGAGAAGGGGTTACTTGAGTATTTGGACAAACTGCCAGCCCAGTCCATGAAACCATTGTGCATTTCTTTTGTGATCTCCCTTAGCATTTTCAGTGTAAGAGAACTTGCTTATTCTTAAGGCATCTAAAGCTACTATTGAGCTTATCTATTTTTTTCTGTATGTTAAGCAGAACTATGGCTCACTAAATGGTAAGTTTCACCTTGGTTTAGCTACATAGATAATAGATGTTAGTAAGATAATTAACTATATAAATAATTTGTTTGGGTACTATTGAAATGCAAAGATCTTGTTCTAAAATAATTACAGTGATCCCAGACTTTACCTACTGCCCTTTGTCATAAACATTATACCTTAATTGACCCAACAGTTTGCAAACATTTGTAAAGGCAGGTTTTGAACTCCAGCTTCTATCGCCATACTAAATTTCTGCCTCTTCAGGTTATGCACGTATTATCTCATTTCCATAACCTTTTATATTAACTACTTTTTTGCTGTTATAAAACACCACAACTGAAAGCAATTTAAAAAGAGAGAAATTGCTTTTACTTACAATTCTAGAGAGAAGAGTCAATGATGGTGGAGGAGGCATGACAGCAGGCAGCCAGCACAGCAAGCTGACAGATCACACCAGGAAGTAGAAGGAGGGAACTGGAAATGAGGTGAAGGCTATGTACTACTGAAGCCCAACTCTACCAATGCACTTCTTTCTTATTGAAAAATTTCCTTTTCATTTTGCATACTAACCCCAGTTCCCTCTCCCTCCCCTTCTACCATTCCCACCTCCCCCTCCACACCCTTATCCACTCCTCAGAAGGGGTAAGGCCTCCCTTGGAGAGGCAACAAAGTCTGGCATACCAAGGTGAGGCAAGACCAAGTCCCTTCCTCCCACCCTCATATTAAGAATGAGCAAGGTTTAACACCATAGGGAATGGGCTTTAAAATGCCAGTTCAGGGATAAGTCCTTGTCCCATTGCCAGCCTCTCCCCAACAAATAGATCAAGCCACGTAAGTGTCACCCACATTCAGAGGGTCTAGTTTGGTCCCATGCAGGATCCCCAGCTGTCAGTCCAGAGTCTGTGGCCCCATTAGTTCAGGTCAGCTGCCTCTGTGGTTTTTCCCCATAGTTCTTTTGATGCCCCTTGCTCATACGATCCCTCCTCCCTCTCTTTAACTGAACTCCAGGGCTCAACCCAGTGCTTGGACAAGCAACACACTTCATTTATTAAGATTCTACAACCTTTCCAAACAGCTCTCCAATCCATGGACTGGTGGGGAATCTCTTTCAGTCAATGGTCTTTGAGAGGCTGGAACAGGTTGGGCATGGCCTTGATTACCAAAAAGGTGCTGGCCCTCCTGCTCACTCACTCTCTCTCCCAGAGCTCACACCTGGATGCTGGATTCCATTCCTGTTCCTGGTTTGTACAAAGGCCTGTGATCTGTGAGTGCTCTTTCTTCTTCTATAAGAGAAAGTTTTAAATGTAACCTTACTCAATGAGCTTTCATGATAAAAAGAATTAATATGCAATTATCTTAGAACAGCATCTTCACATCCTAAACTGTTATTGCTATTGCTGATGCTATTATCTGGACATTTTGTTCTTTCCTCACAATCTTTCTCACGGATTTTAAATTATTCTCTATGACATCATTACAATCTCAAATCACAGCTCAATGTTTTATTTGCTGATTTTCAGTAACCTTTTAATTGATATTAAATGCCAGGAGGATATGTTTGTCTTTATAACTGCATGTCCCTGGGCGAGACTATCACTTGGCTCTTGCTAAACTCTCCACAGTGTCAAGTAAAGGAAAGAGAGATGAAAGTGCAGACACAAATGAATGCCAGATAATCCTCTGAAGAGCGGTGTCCTCTGTCCAATATTTCTATGCCTGTGGACACCAAAGTGTGTTTTCAAGCTTTGAGTTTTGAAAGCTAGTCACTCAGTTCGAACTTCATAGATGAAAAACCCTGTTTCTAAATCTGACCCACAGTATTATATTCAGGACAGAGTAGAAATAGAGAAAGCATCAGCTCTGTGTTAGGAGCATGGACCATTGTTGCAATGAATAATGAAAAACTCTGAGCATGAGGCTTAGCAAACATATTTAACTCAATTAATCAGTAGTTGCTTAGAAAGACAGAGATACTATCATACAGCAGTAAGCACTGGGCTACTTGAGGATTTTCTGTAAAGAATACCATCTAATTATTGGGTGAAATATACTTTGAGGTACTCCAACTAGACAAATCATGGTATTTTATACAATGGACTATTCTGCATAGCTCAGTAAAATAGATACTTATGAGTCCCCAAAATATGTGTATTTTTAAAGAACAGAATAGTTCAACATATGTAAGTTGTGCTGTGTGAATATATTATGAATATTAGCATTTATTTCCTCTCCTGTTGTATACACATGTGTTCATAAACAGGAAAAACATATGGAAAAAATCACTGCACTGGTCATTTTTAAGGTAGAACAGAGAAGAACTGAACTAATCCAGGTAAGCAGAAGTCTAGACTTACTAGAATGTTAATTTTTTATAAAAGCATTTTATTAATATTTTATCTTATGTTAAAAATAAAAATTAAACACTTTCTCCACATGTGTGAACATTCATTGCCCATTCTACATTATTTTTTATCAACTATAATAATCACCAATAGCATCTGGACTGCAATAGAGATAACTTTGCGTATTCTGTCCTTCATAGATTTCTGCTACATGGAAATGAATGCAGCAAACTCCTCCAAATGAACACAGACATCTGTTTATACATTCTAAAATTTGGCAGTAGAGTGTTAGCAAACTGACTGATGAATATTTCTTCTCTACAATATACTTTTTTGCCCTTAAAAATGAACATCTTGGGATGGTGGGTGGCTCTACACAGAACCACTTATTAAGCAGGCATGAATACCTGCATTCAGATCCCCAGAAACGACCTGAAGCTGAGTAGCAAGCATCTACAATCTCAGTGGGCCCATAGTGAGAAAGGAAGAGCACATAGACTCTGAAGAAACTTGTAGGCAAGCTAGTTTGGCATATGCAGCAGCCAAAGAGAGAAAACAACAACAGCAGCAAGAATCTAGCACAAACACAATAGGAAACAAAAATGAAAACCCAAGTTTGCTTTCTCTCTGTCATGTGTGTAACTGTGGAACTCATATGCCTGTGCCCAAACATGTACATACAAATCTTACACACATACAGAGAGAGAGAGAGAGAGAGAGAGAGAGAGAGAGAGAGATAGAGAGAGAGAACGAGAAAGAGCTTGCCATGCCTTGCTGTGTAACGCAATACAAAAAAATAAAATTGGAATACTTTCAGTTTGGGTATGTTTCTTTTACCGCAAGTCACCACAAAGAAAATTTGATAAAATCAGCATATGAAGCTTCTATGATCTTTTCTCTAGACCCTTAATTTAAATACATCTGTCTCCGTAGAACTAATTCATATACTATGGTTGAAAAATTAAATGCATTACCCCCTTCTACATCTGCATTGCTTCTTTCTCATAATGTGAAGTAATGCTTGTTCTAGATTTTCCAATTTGGAATAGAAATATCTGTGTAGGACTGATAAATGTGCCTTTGTAGACCTCGTTCTTCTTATCTACAAATAAAAATATTACTATTCAATCAATAACTGTACCATTTCTCTCTCTCTCTCTTTTGCTGTAAACAATCAGTTATCCTATCTTTGGCAAAGGTATCAGGTAATGTAGCTTTTTCTCTTACAATTCTCCATCCAAACCATGACTCTTAAGTTCAACACCCTTTGTTCAACCATTCTGCAATGTTATGTAACACACTTCCTTTTCTAAATTTTGTTTTTTGTATTGGGGCAGGTTGAGAGGAGGCAGAACACGTGGATCAGAGGACATCTTTGTGAAGGCAGTTTTCTTCTTCCACCTTTACACACATCCTAGTATCTAATTCAGCCTCTGAACTTTCATGACAAGTGGCTTTACCCACTGGGCTATCTTGCTGGCCCTAGATTTAAAATGTTTAATTCTTCATTCCATAGAAGTTGTATCCAATTATAGTTACTATTTACAAAATCCTTTTTCTCATGAATTTTTGAAATCTGCTCTTCATTTTTCCATTGACTATTTGCTCTTTGTAGAATCTTTATCGCCATGGCCACACTTTCCCAAGTTCTACTACCTTCCAGAGCCCCAACACATTCAGATTTGTTAACCAAAATCATATGTAGTGCAGCAGGTACACTGCCTGAATTCCCCATCGCTGACACCTCCAGACGCCTGGCATATACTAGAACAAGATCTCCATCCTCTGTCTGAGTAACTGTGATCAAAGATGCCACAGCTCCAGGTAATGTTCGCATCTTTCTGGACATAAACTTGTAGTGGGCTGCTTGCTCATCTCCCAGCCACCCAGACTCTCGAAATCATCACACAGCAACTGTATTATTCAAATCATTGCTTGGCCCATTAGCTCTAACTTCTTATTAGAGCTAATACTGGAAGAAATGGGGCAGAGTCAAGGAGAAGCCATAGAACCTCACCGAAGACAGACTGCTGAAACTTTGTTGGTAGGCCACAACCTCATGGTGATGCACAGATTAATAGAAATGGGTTAAATTAAGATGTAAGAGCTAGCCAATAAGAAACTATAGCTAATAGGCCAAGCAGTGATTTAATTAATATCGTTTATGTGTGATTATTTCAGGGCTGAGCAGCCAGGAACAAACAAGCAGGCCTATTACAACAAATTGGTGCCCATGTGGCCAACTAAAACCACTTAAAAACCTGAGAGAGCTTGAAAAGGAATTCTAGACACAAAAATACAAAGTTTAAGACAGCTTCTTGCTGTTTGTTGGTGGCATGCCACAGCTCCTTTAAGAGAGGTTTTCCTGACTCAACAGTAGCAGAAAAAAGCCATGCAGCTTTGAAATGCTAGATTTCTGGACCGTACTGCCAGCACAACCTTTGGCTCTTTCAGGAGACCAAGATTTAAATGGGGTTTGTAAGTAGCATGTTACAAACTGCTTAATGCTTCAACATAGACCCACTGCATACTTGGAGTTGGAGTGGTGTATGCAGCTCAGAGGCAGTAAACAGACTTCTACCCTGCCATGTCTGACTGGGAAGAGCAAGCAGGCAGGGTCATATATACCCTAGCAATGTCGCAGCTTAGATACTTAAGAAGCACTTAACATTTTAAGAAGCGCTTCTGGTCAGAAAATAATTACAAATATGCAATACAGATAAATCCAGATAAAAAAGATCTTTAAATGGGTCACAGTGTTAGATGAATGTTTGTAGGCTTGGGAAAGAAAAGAAAAAGCATATAGAGAGTTGGAAAAGAAGTAAAATCATTTTTAAAAAGTCTTTAAAGAGACAGAATACAGTCATAGATTAAAAGGAGTAAAAAAGAATAAGCCACATAAAGATGGAAAATTCACAGAGAGTCTGGGTTATGTATATTACTGTGTTTTTTCAATTTTTTGACTGTGAAGGAACTAAGTACACAGAGACATTTCATTGTGTGGGATGTTATGCTAAACCAACCAATATATTTTAAAGGTATCACAACTTTAGAATTTGAGTCTAAGGATCTGTTGCTTTGGAAAAGAGGTTCTGCTTTTGTTTCCACAGAAGATGAGAACCTATGGATTAATTCCAGACTAATATAGTTTGATGGACCAAGACCCACTGAAAAGTCACTTTGAACACCCCTCAAAAAATTACTTTTCCCAATAAACAGCAGGAAGCAGTTTGGAGAGAACTATACCCATATTCCCAAATATTGTTTGTAAATGTTTGTTTACATTTAAAGGGGGATATGCTATAGATTTTGCATTGGTATGGATCTTGGTTTATTAAAAATATAATGTTTAATTAAGAAAGATAGGTTAATAGATAATCATCTATAATAGTCAAACTTGTAGTCCTATTTCTAGATGTACAGAGATGTATTTCAGATGGACAGGCATTCTTCAAACCTGTCGAAGACTATATAATATGGCATTTAAGATGTTTAAGAACTTAGGACTTTTTGTGACAATGAGACATATCTGTCCTGGCTGCACCAATCACTTCAAGAAGAAGATGGGCATCAAAGAGGCTCCTTATGGAGTTGGTTAGCCATTTGGACAAGAAACTGCTCTTTCCTGGACTACTTGATGAACTGGACATACAGGGCACACAGAGAAATAACTGATGAACTTGCCTAAAGGTGAGACAATCCTTTGGGGTTCCTACATCATGAAAGAGTCTGCCAGAAGAAAATGACTGACAAACTGCCAATATAGGCAGAACTGTCTTTGAAATTTCCTACTTCATGGAAAAGTCTGTTAGATTCTATGGGCCTGTAGGCTGAAGATGAATGCCCTAATGGTACAGAAGAACTTTGGGTGACTGTCCAGGCAGCAAGATGTCTCTGTCATTCTAGAGTTTTGGAAGTTGCTTACAATGTACTTCCTGTTTACTTAGGTAATATTATATACTTCTGGAGTCTTTGGCGGAGTTAAAGAATTTATAGTTATAGTTATGATAAAAGATAAAATAGATACAAATATTGTAACTGTAATTCTTGCTTGATACTGTTTTGTTATATGTAATTTTACTATGTTAAAGATAAAGCCTTCCTTTTTATTTAAACAGAAAAGGAAGTCAATGTAGGATTCCCCTCTGTATGCTATGAATACCATTGGTGAATAAAGAAACTGCCTTGGCCTGTTGACAGGGTAGAGCAGAGCTAGGCAGAGAAAACTAAACTGAATGCTGGGAGAAAGAAGGGTGGAGTCCAGGAGAAACCATGTAGCCCCACCAGAGACAGATGCCAGTAACTTTGCACAGTAAGCCACAGCCTCGTGGCAATACACAGATCAATAGAAATGGGTTAAATTAAGATGTAAGAGCTAGTCAATAAGAAGCTATAGGTAATAGACTAAGCAGTGATTAATTAATATGGTTTCTGTGTGATTATTTCAGGGCTGAGCAGCCAGGAACAAACAAGCAGGCCTCTGTACAACAGGCATAGGAGTGCAAACTGGTACAGCCACTGTTAAAATCAGTGTGACAGCTCCTCAGGAAGATGGGGATTGACCCAACTGAAGATCCAGCTATACCACTCTTAGAAATATCTCAAAGAAATATTTCATCCTACCACAGAGACATTTACTCAACCAGTCATTGCTCTCTATTCATAACAGATAGAAATTAGAAACCTGGAAGTCCCTCAACAGAAGAATGGATAAAGAAAATGTGGTGCATTCATAAAATGGAGTATTACCCAACCATTTCTAAAATACTGAAGTCATGAAATTTGCAGGCAAATGGATGGAACTAGAAAAAATCAGCCCAAATGAGGTATCACAGACCCAGAAAGACAAATGTAGCATATATTTGTTTATATGTGGTTATTAACTTTTAAGCCAATGATAACCAAGATACAGTCCATACAGGCATGGAGGTTAGGTCTAGCATAAGGGACTAGAGGAAACAGCTCATTAGGAAAGTGAAATAGAATAGGTAGTTATGAATTAATGGAAAGGAGGCTGGAATGGTAGTGTTAAGTAGGGAAAGAGTCTGAAAGGGGGAAGAAGTGGGGAATATGGGTAGAGATAGCTAAAATTAACAGCCATTTGAGGAATGGCATGGAAACCTAACAAAGTAGACACTTCATAAAATATATACATACATGAAGGCAATCTAAATTAATTGCCAAATAATGGGGGACACAATAGAACACCTCTTCTCACCAAATGAAGCTTCCAGTATCACAATTGGGTTACATACACTGCATTGAGTTGTAGGCTAAAGGGGTCCAGTGGAATCTCTAAATAACCAAGGGTGTTGCTAAGACTATAGATAACTGTCCAAAACTGATAGCAAGGTCCCATTACTGAATACAACAGCTATACAACTCACTGAGCATGGAGAAGCAGAGCTGATGTCTACATAGAACCCTCAACCCTACCTTGGTACCCTACATAGAACCTTCAACCCTACCTCTAGCAGTTTGGTAGATGGCACTCTACACACTACCAGAAGAAAACATAAGCACCAATGCAGCCATAAGTTCTTCAAAATGAACAAAAGCAAAAACAATGCAGCAATAAAATGACTCCTGATGACATTTTGCTATACTCAGAGATCAGTGCCTTGTTCAACCATCATCAGAGAAGCTTCCTTCTGAAGAAGACAGGGACCCACAGCCAGACAAAAAGTGTAAGATCCAGAGAAGATGGTGGATACTAAGGAAATAATACCCTCTGTATCAACATTTCCAAAGCTCATATGAACTCACAGAAATTGAGACAGCATGCATAGGTCTGAATGAGTCTACTCCAGGTTCTGGCTGTATACATTATAGCTTCCAGTTTAATATTTTTATTAATTATTAATTAATACTCACCTGATTGGGTGAACAAGTGAGTATCTGATTCTTGTGCTTACTCTTGGGCTCTTTTCCTTTCTGCTTTTTGTGTTCAATTATTACATTTTCTCTTATTATATTTATTTGATTGAGTATCCCTTACAAGTCTGTTTATTTTCTAATGAGAGACAGAAAGAGATTAAATATGAGTGGAAAGAGAAGTGGAGAAAATCTGTGAGGAGCAGAACAAGGGAAGGATGTAATCGGAATATACTATGTGAGAAATAATCTATTTCCAATAAAATTTAAAAAAGAGTTTATAAACAGAGTTTCAGAAAGAAAAGAAGAAAGGAAGAAAGAAGGAAGGAAGGAAGGAAGGAAGGAAGGAAGGAAGGAAGGAAGGAAGGAAGGAAGGGGGAAATACAGAAGGAAGGGAGAGAGAGAGAGAGAGAGAGAGAGAAGTGAAGGAAGGATTTGTATGTCTTTCCCAATAGAGAAACTACAGAAAGCTAATCAGAGCATGCAAGAGTTAAAAATCTCTGCAAAATATTTCCTTTACTTCAAAATCATTTGCTGTATTTTCCAATTCCAGAAGATAGAGAAACATATGCAGAAGACCCTACTTTGTGTTCAGGATTTTTGTTCCTATTCTCTTTGTTGTATTCAACCAGATGACAGAGGAATCCATGGAAGTGGGATCTGGCTGGTGGAATAAAAACGCTGGGATGTGGAGAATTTCAGTCTCCCTCCTGAGAAACCTCCTGGCCAATCCACCAAACATTGACTTTTCTCACAGATACTGGAAGAATTCACAGCACCATAGCACTAGACAGCAAAGACAATGACATTACCATAAGGTGAAGCAACTTTATGTCCCTGCATGACTTAGGGGCTGAGACATTCTCCTGGTCTCACCTCACGCTGGTGCCTGCCTTCGCAGCCCACCAAAGCACAGGTACTGATCTTAAGCTATCAAACAGGACGGTATATTTTTTAATCAACTCGACACTACTCAGTCTCTCTGTTGCATTTGTTCTCAACCACACCTTGCTTCCTTCAATTCTTTCCATCCTCGAGCCTCACAGCTCGACTTTCATAACCCCATCCTTCCTAGATATCCTAAATCTACCCCACCAGTCCTTCTTCCTATATGAACATTCACTAAGCTGTCAGCATAGAGACCTCAGCTTCCAATTCCATTTTAAAAAGTTTTAAGAAACATTAATTTAATGTTTCAATTGCCTTAAATTTAGCATTGTTTATATGTGAAACCATACCATTCTATGGCCCTGGATTCATCCATCATCATGTTTGATGCAGTGTACCCTATACTTCCATCAATGTGTTATGTGATCTACTCCTATCAATATACTATGTCACTGCCTTCCATTTTGCTATCCCACTCTTCTCTTGTTACATCTCTTTGTCCCGTAACAATTTTATATCTACTTTCATGTCGTATATACTTACATGATACAATGTATCTCTAAAACATAGGAACCCCAAAGGAGAGAAAACGTACAAAGCTTATATGTTTCTGAGCTTGGATGTTTACCAAAAGGGCTCCAAGTAAACACAGCAAAGAGATATTTGCATGTCAATGTTTATTGCAGCACTCTCCATAGTAGCTGAATTGCAGATAGAATCTAGGAGTCCAGCAACAATGAGATGGAAAAAAAAACTAGCATGTAAACAGAATGCAATTCCTTTCAGTCATAAAAAAGAACATGGGCATTCACACACATATACACATGCATACACACATATGTGCAAAATTATGTTCTTAACAGGCAAATGGATGCAACTGGAGATAAACTACATTGAGACAAATTTAACCAATCTAAGCATTTTTCTGCATTTTGTTAAGTAGGGCATCTGCCAGGCAACATGCATTTAATAAAGGTGACTTGGTAAATTATGAGATGAGACTAAAGTTTACTAAAACTCCCTTTTAGTATATACCGACGTTTATAAAGACTTGCTTTCCTGGGTGAGAGCCAATTGATCTATAGACAATCCACTCATCTTTCAGCCAAATATATCACTCAGGAATTTGTTATACACATGTGGCGCAGCCCAATTAGCACTTGTGGCATACAGAGTTGGGTGACAAACAAGAGTATATGTTGAAAAATAAGCTTAGACCATTTGGTTTTCTTACTAGGGGCAGAAATTATGGTTGATGCATAGCTATATTTTATTTTCTTAATTATTTTATATCATTTGAGTCTCTGGGGCTGGAATATCACTTGCATAAGGCAAACTACAGAAAACAAAATAAAAACTATCATCCCATATAGTACTTTATACAATAGGAGAAAAATAATTTGTCCTTTACCCAGCATGGAAGGAACAAGTCTAGAGATTGCTCTATTTATAGCCCTAAGGACAGAAAAGTCGGGGGGCACAGCTGCAATCTAAAGAAGAAATGTAAAAGCAGAGAAATTTTATTTTACTCTCTGTCAGGGCCCCATATTTGGGCAACATCTGTTGGGGTCCAGCCTCATTCCTGGGTTCGCACATTCCTGGGTAGGGGCATGAGGATTAGAAATATTAGACAAGAGGAACAGAGATGCAAAAGAAAAGGAACAAGGGGCTGGAGAGATGGCTCAGTGGTTAAGAGCATTGCCTGCTCTTCCAAAGGTCCTGAGTTCAATTCCTGGTAATCACATGGTGGCTCACAACCATCTGTAATGAGGTCGGGTGCCCTCTTCTGGCCTGCAGACATACACACAGATAGAATATTGTATACATAATAAATAAATATTTAAAAAAAGAAAAGGAACAAAGACACAGAATACAACCCAGAAGGCAATCCAGTGAATACTGAATTCACCCACATCTATTTTCTGTATGCTTATATACCTCAATCCAAAAAGGGGGAAGGGGGGAGAAGGCAAAAGACTGCTTTAACATTATACAAAGAACAAACAGAACAATTACTTGCTTCAATACATGAAACATCAAACAATTGTATCCTGAGTTAAGCATTCTACTGTTTAGGCAGGTCATGTAGTGACCATACCTTAGACCAAGCATCCTGTAGGCAATCACTGCCTGGGTCAAACCTCCTGTCATATCCTTGAAGGAGCAGAAACAGGCTTGAGTTCTCTGACCTTTGGTCAAGGCGGAACAGATCTGCCTCTGTGGGCCATCTGAATACCCAAAACCCAAAGTAATCACACCCTAGTTCAAAATATCTTGTCTGTAGCTGCGGCTTAAGTCAGACCTCTTGTCAATCACCTTAAAAGAGCAAGAGCAGGCTTAAATTCTCTGACCTTCTGTCAAGGTGGAGCAGACCCACTTCTGTCGACCCCTATAACTCCCTCCACTAAAAGCCTCATCGGTTTTAACATAGGTATAATGTAAGCTCATTTCTCCTGAGGCATTCTTTGTATATAAAAAGGGATAAGGCAAGAATGCATAGTTAAAAAAAATCAGTGCAAAATAATACAGTGAAAGTATCCATATCATAAAGCATAGGAAAACTGAGGACAGAATGAAATACCACATAAAATGAAATGAAAATAATGATATCGACTATACACCATGGAAGGAGCATCAGTTCATACATCACCCCTTCTGCAAAGCCACTCACCATTATTCCTAATTGAAGGCAAACTTTCAGACTTCTGACCCACATTCATTTTAATTCTATGTCTCAAATGATATCACCACAAATATCATTCCGGTGACTCTTCTTTACCACTCTGTACCATCTTTGAGTTGAGGAAATCGTACATCCTGATATTATTAATAGGATTTGGATGGTGTCCAGTATATTTTGATGGTCAATAGCTGTTTATTGAATTCACATTAATAATCAGTTCTTTTGTATAGGACAAAAAGAATCCTATAGAGAAAATTATCCTCATTTCTCCCTCTACATGCTACTACATTCCTAGTAACAACAATTTAAAATATTCACTATAGGCAACTTTTGTGGGGAATAAAACTTCCAGCAGGCATCTGTTGAAATTCAGTCAACAAGTGGACGCACAATGAAAACGAAGAATTTAGACATTGATGTTCAGAGTCAGGCTCATGAAGTTTCATAGTTGCCTCAGAAGGGAAAAAAATGACATTCCTGTAGCAAATAACATGAATCAGTCAACACTGACAAGAATGTTGGCGGTCAAGTGTGTCTATCTGAGTAACAGGGATCATTCAGAGAGGAATCATTGATTCTCACAGGATCAGATGCAATGGTCAAAATTCAATGGCTATGATTCCCTGTACAGACAACGGCTGTGTTTCACATTCTTTGACACTTATAGTAATTCAAACAAATGTTGAGTGGAAACAAAAAGCTGGTTTGTTATCACTAAACATGGGCGATAATGACTTTGAGATCAATACCTGCAAAATCTCTCTCCTTCTGCTCCGTAAACATGGAGGTGCTGCTCAATCAAGGACAACACTGTTACAAAGCATTGATTTTCAATTTCCAACATGTGTGCCTTAACTCGCAGCCAATTGTTCAAGCTACTCTTTCAAAGTGGGAGAAGGCTGTAAAGAAATAAGGAGCTATATTTTCTTGCCTTCATAGGAATGAATTGCCTGCCCATCCCCCCCCCCACCTTTGTTGTGAAAAATAGATGCAGTGTGATTTGTGCATTGTAAATAATGTTTTGACTTTGGGCATCTTGGAGAAATACACTTTAAAATAAATCAGATGAGGCTCTAGGCAAAGATAAATTTGGAACTGGGTACCTGAGATGGTTTTGCACTGTTGCCATAGGGCTACGCAGCCCAAGCTGAATTCCTCTTTTGACCATAAAAACACATAGAAATGTGTGTTTGCAAATTATTGTGTAGATCTCTCTCCGCTTACTACCTTATGCATGGATTTCTGAGGGAAGTCAGTGTAGTACTTTAGCAGAATAAAGACAGATGGCCAGGAAATAATTCCGATGCTTTTCTTCTTATTACTGCAGTGTACTCTTGTAGGCACTCAGCTAGACTTATCCTTAATGAGAAATTTCACCATTAATATTTTATTCTTTATAGTGTCAGTTACAATCCTTTGATTTTGACCAGGACAACTAGGTAAGCACTTTGATATTCTGTCAAGCTCTTCAAACTTTGAAGGAAATGAGCACAGGCAAGCACTCAGATCACAGGGGGCAAACAAAGATGTCAAATGACTGGTATGGAAAATTGATTGCAAAGCCCTTCTTTCACACACACCCCTACCCCAGACTTACAGCTATGTACTTGCAATTTGAACTTCACTGCTTCATTTATGGATATACTTTTCCTACTCTCTGAAGGTGGGATGTGTGTCTTGCTTTGGTCAAAATAATGTAGGGGCATGAAGCGATCAGTTATGCACCCAGGACTCATCAGGCATCATGGGCTTTGCTGGTCTTCCAGGTTTATCAGGTCATTGTGTGAGCCAGTCAGGTCTACACTTAGGGCCAAATGAGAGGTGATGCTGTCAGTTGCCCTATTCTTTCAGGTCATACCATCACAAGAAGCCAACTGAGTAAGAGAAAAGATAGCCCAGCTCAAACCTGTACCCTTTCCACCACATAACTGATAGATGTCTCAGTGAATGTAGTCCAGTCTAGAATTATGCAACTCAACAGAAGCCTAGAACGCTATTGAACGCAGGGTAAGTTTTATTGGTTTTGATTTGTTTGCTTTCTATTGTTTTACTGTGTGTATGGGGGTGGTGCATGCCCCAGCATGCCTGTGGAAGTCAGGAGACAATCTGAAGAGATGGATTTTCCCCTGGCACCATGGGAGTTCCAAGTATTATAAGTGCCTTTATCTGCTTAATCATCTTGACAGTTTATATTTTTTTACACTATGCAAATAGCTAATTAAAATCTAGGCTATGTTGTCAATTTAACCAGCTTTCAATTTAGGTATGCTAGTGTTCAAGTCCTACTTGTAGCATGTGAATGACCAGCATGAAGAAAAGTTTGATCTAATTTTTTCATATAAAAATTAGTAATAACTTTAATATTCATATTTAGTTTTATTTTGTATAAAAAATTTATACATGAATTAGTTTCTTAATTTAGATTCTAAACAGGTTTGCCTATTACCTTTAAATTGAAATGGTCCAGTGTGATGCAGTAAAGAGGAGGAAAAAGAGAGAAATAAAAAAGAGGGAACAGATTAGGCTAGACTGACGTACATTACAGAAAGAGAAAAGAGACACAGAGAGTCGAGTGCTGAAGTGTGAAATTAAAGGCATGCAACTGAAGTTGGGGGCTTTCATCAGCTGTCTTAAAGAGGCCTGTGATTGTGATGTGAATTCATATACCCTGCTATGTGAATAATGGCACAAACACAGCTTGTATGTATGGAACTCACATTATGTCTCAGTAACCCTGCTAAGGACTTTAGAATCAATGTTCCACTTAATTGAGACAGAATGCCTATTAGGTAGTTATTATTGTTATCTGCATATTACAAATGAAAAGGACTCAGGGTTACAGGGCTTAAAGGATTCCTGAGACCACACAGCTGGTAAAGAAAAAAAAATGTGTGGTGCTGGGCCCTTAATCTCTATGCAGCAACCTTTTTAAGTAGAAAGACTGTCTTTAGTGTGTATTCTGAGTTTTACAAACCAATCATAATAGACCAAGAAAAAGCTCCCCTCTAATCAAGAAAGCTTTGTAAATCAGATATGTCTTAAGTGCACATTAAGCTTCATAAATCAGACACATTCTCGAGAATGCATTAAGCAGGATGTTAGGTTCATCTTTTAAACATCAGGGAACCTGTGGGCTTAGATGGTTCTCAGTGACAATCCCTTTGTCTTCATCCTCTTGGAGTCAAAGAAAAAAAAGTAAGAAAAGAAAAGAAAGAAGAAAAAACCCTCTGCATTGAAACCTGTCCTAGAGAGTATGTATTTTAAAGTCATTAGTGTAAGAACCGGAATTTGACGTGAACCCCATGTGGTGGTCTGAATGAGAATGGCCCCTGTAGGCTCATATATTTTGCTTCATCCCCAGAGGGTGGAACTCTTTTGGAAAGGATTACAGGTGTGGCCTTGTTGGAGGAGGGGTGTCACTGATGTTCATTCAGCACTAAGACCTTTAAAGTTCATGTGTTCCCAGTTAGCTCTCTCTGCCCAGTATTCATAGGTCAGATGTAAAGTCTAAGCTACCGCTCCGGTGCCATGCTTGCCTTCCTGTTGTCAGACTCCCTGTTGGGACTGTTATGAGCTCACCCTATGAACAGTAAGAACCCCACATTAAACACTATTTTATAAGGTGGTGTAATCAGCAATTTAAAAGTAAATGAGTCACCTGGTTAGTGATATTACCTTTGACTCTGAACTCAAACCAGTGACATGATGTGTTTTTAAATTTTCATTGCCAAACTGACTGCAATGTTGGATCAGAGAGTCCTGAAAGTGTGTTTGTAGGAATGCTTCCAACGATTAAATAGAGGAAAAAGACATATCAAATGGGCAATAACACTATCACTCGGTCGGGGCCTGGGCCGAGTAAGGAGAAAATACAGAAAGCCAAGAGTCGCAGAACCTCCTTCCTTTGCTCCCTGCCTTACCACACTGTGAGCTGTACCACACCATAAAGCCTACCCCATCTGGATGTGGTAAGCACTCTGAAGCTATGCACCCAAGTAGATCTTTCCTTTTTGCCTGTCTCAGTTATTGTGCTATTGTAATGAGGAAATAACTGACAGACATGGTATTTTAACTAACTACACATTTTTATAAAAAAATCTTCCCAATAGGAAGATAAACAACCCCAAAGCTGTCCAGGGAAGCACAGGACTTTTCTGTGTTACATTTGTATGTTAAAGTAAAAGCCTGATCATATTTTATCTAGTTTGCATATTATTGTTGTTTTTTAAGAGTTGGTTGAGTCTTGCAATCCTAATCCATCATTTTTTCTGTATTCCATTCAACATATGACTCTCCTCACCATTAAATCTTTCAGTGAAGGTATTTATGCTTCTAAACATATATTTCAAAAAAGATTACTTTACACATTATTAGAACAACAGAATGTGAGTTTTGAAAGCAGCCTGAAGAGTATGTGTTTCTATATACGCACATACAACCACATACGTGTAGATAATGTAAAGGTACGTTACATAGGGGAAACTATAGAATCCTAATACTTTAGGATTTCTACGAAGCAGCTAATTTGGAGCAAGTAAGTGCTGGCTATAATTTCAAGTGACCCAGGCAAAATTAAATGTGATTACACAATTATCTGTTTAAGTTTTATGCTTATACTAGAGTGTTGTCCTCTTCTTGAAAAAGTGCTTCTTGGACCAGTTGGACCTGAACCAACAGTGGGGCCACTGTGCTGCCAATTGTAGTGGAACAAAGAGAGAGAGAGAGAGAGAGAGAGAGAGAGAGAGAGAGAGAGAGAGAGAAGAGAAGAGAAAAGAAAAGAAAATTCGGCATGAGAAAAGGTATCCTCCATGTTTGTCAGAACTCAGAAATTCAAATATAAAACTTAGGACTTTTTCAGTCTTCTCTTTTACTTTTATCTGAGGATAGTCCCCCCATGACTTTACTCAAATAAAATAAAAAAGTCTATATTCAAAGTACCACAATTTTTGCCTTCCAGAAAGATTCGTCCAAAAGCTTCCTTCTTATAAATATTTTATTTTTAAACTCGACTTTTCAATTGAAAAAAAAAAAGCCTACTTAAGTGGAGACTGGCTTGAAGGCTTGAATAGCCACTAGTAAACTTCTACTCCCTTTGTGGGCATAATGATGGTACTGGTTTAGAAAACCAAGAATGCTTTGCGATGCATGGCTGGACTGAAATCACTTGTCATTGCAGACAGGGAGTTCTGGGGTCACTGGAGTTGTCCGTGTTCTTTCATTTCACATTTATCCGATTCTCAATTCTAATAAAACTCCACAGGAACGGTTATCCTCGCTTGTATATGAGGAAACGGAAATGGCTGAGTCAGGCTGAGTGTGCTGAAGGACATGGCAGCACGGGGTGCTTCCTCAAGCATGTGGGCCTTCATTTCCTTTTCCATCCCCAGGGTCTCGTCGCCCCTCAGAGTACAGCCATCATACCTTCTCTGTGACTTTGCTTTCTGTAGCTTTAGTTAACCCGCGTGCCATTTGTGGCTTGAAAATATTAACTGGGTAATTCCAGAATTAAACAATTTATACTTTAAAATGTGTTCCGCTCTGAATCTCCCAGTGAGATCTCCCTGTCTTGATCTTCGTAGCCGGGACGTGCATCATCTCAGTCCAGCGAGCCCACATTGTGTACACTCCAGGTCACCTGTTGTCTCAGCTATCAGATCCGACTGTGGAAGCATTAAAATGTGGTGCTTGACTATCCCATACATTCTTATAAAATGGTCCACACTACAAGACTAATAAGAGAAATGAGGATTCTGTCAATGAGAAGATATAAAGTCTTTCCTTTGAGTGAAAAGGTGAAACATGTAATTGTAAAACTGATATTTTAAAGACATTCGAGCTGCTGCCGTGCTTAGTTTAGAAAAACAATACAGTGTACTTAAAGTGTAGAACTATCCAAGATTCCAGTCATCCCTGACAGGCTTATAATACATCCCCTATGCAGCAGAGGGACTGCTGAGTATGTGTTGTTAAATATGCAGCTGACACTTTTAGAATTTAAGAGGTTTCAATGAGATAATCTCATACCTGTTTGTTTCTCACAGTTGTACCTGAGGGGAGAAAGCAAATGTTTTCTTCCTATCTTCTACATTTTTAGACTTTTGTTCGTGTTGCTTCTTAATGCTGATTTTATACTGGCTGAATATAACTGTTTTCAAAAAAAAAAAAAAAAAAACAGAAAGAAAAAAAAAAGAAAGCACATCCCTTCTATGCAGGCAATTTCCCCACTGCTTCCAGAAGCCCCGGATTTTTGCCTGTCACTTCAGAAGGTTGATAATAATCCAGAACATATGTAAATAGAATGGTAAACAAAATCGGACCAGGAAGCAGCCAGCCATGAGTAACACTAGCACAACAATGGGACTCCAAAGGAACACAGTTACTAATTCACACAGCGAGGGTTACTGCCTTGTGTAAAGATATTTTTAATGAGGGGAGATAAACGCTTTTTAAAATATATGCCACTGTAACTCTGGGTCATTGAGTTTTAATGATTCCCCTGGGGTGTATGTTTACTTACAATGTGCTTGTTTGGGTTGAGGTAGGATGTTTGAGTTACATAAACTGAAGGAGGCAGACAGCTCTTCTGCTTTATACGAACAAAAGTCATTAATAATGTCACACATTTTTACTTACACCCTTGTGTGTATCTATCATTTAACCACTCTAATTTCCCAAAAATAGAAGGAAGAAAATTCTAGAATCTATAGTGTAAGGCATAAGAATTTCCAAGTCTGGCTCTGAGTACCATCCCTGCACTGTGTATATGTGTGTGTGTGTGCGTGTGCGTGTGTGTGTGTGTGTGTGTTGTGGGTGTTTCAAGGCTTAAATTTTGATTTGTATAACATATAATGTGCTTGTAAGACTCAGTGAGTTCCTTGTAACAGTTCATAAAAATAGATACATCATGGACATTTGTCTTTAATAATTATTGCGAAATAACCAGATACATAGTCCTTTCTGCATCCTTGAAGAATAAATTTGTGTTAAGTTAATGATTTTCTTTTGATAACTGTGATTAACATTATATTTTCATTGACAATTGTCCCCTGATTTATTTGCTTTGCCATATATGAATAATAATAAAACTAACACATAATACAATTGACAAATACTATTGTATTGTTTTCTCATATGCTTGGTCAGAATTTCTATCCTTGACCCACAAAAGTTTTAGATCCACTCTATAAGCAAAGGCAGAATTGGGGTCATATCTTATTTATTCTAAATAAAAATCCACCAGTATTTAGGAAAATAGTATTTGTCAAAAGAAATAACATGAAATATCTCACACACAAAATATATCAGAGTGGAAGAGCTGGGCAGAAGGCAGGAATGGGAACCTAGGAAAATGTAATGAAATATATTTGTTGTTCATAGGTAGGTAGGTAGGTAGATGAATAGACAGACAGACAGACATGTAGAGAGAAATATGTGTTGTGTATGGAGGAAAGGAAGGAGAAAAAATGAACAGTCTTAGTTTTTTACAGCTTGAATGATTTTAGGGAGCTCTAGTGTCCAATGACTTTCCTGAGGTCTCTGGAAATGCTAGCTCTGCATTGACCTGTGCAGAGGAATATTGCCCTTGTCAGTGAATATTTAAAAAGGGAGGTACCTGGATGATATTGGGGGAAGCAATTGGTTGCATCTATAAATGTAAATATACTAAATTAATACTTGGGTAGATAAATAGTTGGTTGCTACAATTTTAAATTGCATCTTGGTTCATAACTGACCTCTTTAGAAGGTCTTCAAACTCCACCAAATGTTACCTGACACCTTCAAAGCAAAGATTTTACTGTGTGTGTGAAAACACACATACATTGCAGAAGTATACCTGCATCTAAACACTGGAGTCTCTAGACTTTGTTTATATATAGTTGCCATGAGATGCACGATTCATATTCTTTCCTCAGCTTTTGGTTTTCTATCTATTGAAAAATTGAACCCTTAGACAAGTGACTGTTGATGATGCTGGGACAGAGCCATGCATGGAAACCCACATTGTGTGTTATGGAGAACATTGAAGCAAACGTTTCAATGTTATGAAACAAATCAAAGGCAAAGCACTTTAAGTCGTGTTGGCTTTTAATAACTGTCTGATATGCACTGAAACAACCAAATCCTACCACTATTAGGAGAACTTTACTTACATAAATACATTTGCAAGGGCAGTTTAATAACATTTGCAATTAAAATTATTCCCTGGCACTGGAAGGATGGCTTTCAATTACATGTAGATCATTGGATTCATTTAATTCATATGACTTGTAAATTTGAGAGTTTGTGCTTCTAAAAATAAAGTCATGATATCCTTCCTGAATACACAACTCTATTAACAACTTCCTTAATCAAAATTATCAACAGTAAGTACATTTGATTACAGTTGCAGTATATCGTGCCTTTTTAGCGCTTCACCAATTTTATACACTACCATTTGAAACTTCCAACTCTTGCCCTCTTCTCTTATACTCAAGCTGCAGTGCAGTTTGGGTTTCATTTCCTTTCCTAACCCATGTGCTACTTTTCTCTGACCAGGTTCCTTGGTGAGCCCAACAAAGGAGATAATACCAACAACTATTCCAAAAACAAAATGAGACATGTCTGTCCACCTGACCTTAACTAAGCCTGGAAAGATCCAGAAATCCAGATATTCAGACAGGCAAGTTGAGATTCTGAGAGAAGGATGTAGAAAAATCAGTGATGAAATTGAATATGAGTGTTTTGAAACTCAGCAGAATGGAATGACTTGAATTTGTTATAAGCAGAAAAATGAGGGTCTATGGCAGGCACTGTTTCTGGCAGAGGCAAAAACCAAAGTTTAATCCCATAGAGAAACTTACTGCTAGTTTTCAGTATTGCCAAATATGCAGACTCCCATGCATCCAAGTTAAAACAGCAAGTTTTGAATAAAGAGTAAATGTTTGTTGTTTATCCACTTGTATTTCATTAGTCTATGCTTGGTAAGTGCTTATGACTCACTGGTAGAAACAGGACATGCGACAGATTGGCAAATGAGTCCTGCACCTTGACGTGATTGAAGCTCATGAAGTTATTCTTTAATAAAGAAACAACAGTTATTAGGAAGTCCCTATATTTCCTTCAAGTAAGTAAGTCAATTAATAAGAATTCTTCTTGAGGGATGGGAGAAATGACTCAGTGGATAAGAGCATTGTTTGCTTATCTAGAAGACCCAGGTTTGATTCCTAACACCTATGTGAGGATTCCAAACCATCTGTAACTCCAGTCCCAGAGCATCCTATGCCCTTTTGTGAACACTTCAGTCCACAATGACATATAAAAACATGTGGTACGAAGAAACATATAAACAAACTACTCATAAACGTAAAATAAAATAAAGGTTAAAACATTTTAAAATTATTTTTGAGATTAAAAAAGTCTTTTTAGGATCCCTGCATACCAGATATTTATGAAGCATGGTGTACATACACGAGGATGAATAAGTCTTCTTTAAGGAAATCTTCCTAAGACAATGACCTACAGTCAATATGTGGTACTAAGGATGCAGATGACTCTATGTTTGATGAATTGCTTTTCATATAGATGGTCCAGTTAATCAGCCACTAGGGACATTTTCCCAGGGTAAAGTGGAAGGAAAGAAGAAAAGGAAAGGAAGAAGTGGGAGGGAAGGGAAGAGAAGGAAAGGGTGTGTAGGAGAGAGGGAGGGAAGGGAGGAGAGGAGGAAGGGAGGAGAGAGAGAGAATAAAGAACTGTGCTGAAAGTATATCTGTATAATACCCATGGATCTTCTAGCTCAGCCAATAGGCAATGTTGTCCCTGTAATTTGGCCACAGATGAGAGCTCTGTCTTGGATCAGAGTATTTTTCCCTTTGATGTTAGAAAGAGTGTATAATCACTAGAGGAAGACGTGAGGAGCAGGGCTCTGGGAAGTCACTAGAAAGGAAGAACAGATATTTTTTTTAAAAAAAACTATATTATGTTATACATTTCATTTAATTAATTCACACATACTTATGAGAGGTCAAGTGAGTGTGTATAAATAAAGTATAACTTTTTTAGAGAGTAAGGGAAGGACACTTCTTCTGCCACAACAGAAAGGAAAAGTACTGATTGATCCAGTGCCTGTAAAATGAGTGTATGCAGTGGAAGCATTTAGATTTAATCAAATGCCAGACTATGAAATGGAGCATTGAGACCTCAGAGATCCTTAATTTAGAGAATGTTATTTTGAACTGGACACAATGTTTGCTTTAAGGAAAGAAGATACAAAAATAAATGTGCTTTATTAGGGAAATTTGCATCGTTCCAATAATCCTGTCTATATTTTATGCTAATGACCCCATTCATGAAACACAGGCAACATTGCACACTCCATCATATCTTGTCAGGAATGATTTAATTCTAAAAGCTCATTTAGGGGCTTTTTGCCTTTCTTGCTACTCAAGAAAAATCAAGTTTTATTAAGTCTATAATTTAGGAGCAAATACAACACCTTTTGTGAATCCTGAATTTGTTAAAAAAGAATTTCCTATGAACTAAAGAAGGCTTAACCTGACCATTTGTAAAACAAACAGCTTTTGTTTTACAATTGGCCCAGTTACCCATAATGACAAAGTATACCTTCCTTTTGAAATATATCTATATGAAGATTATTAAAAGGTGAAAATATAAGATCATGTACAAATCACACTTTATTCATTTTGTATGAACCTGGCAAGACATAGTTTTCATACTGGGTAGTAAATTCATATAAAGCCACTTTCTAAAGGCATATTAACATGGATGAGATAAGCTAATTAGTTAGATAGATGCATGGATGGATACATAGATATGTAAAATTTACAGGTGGCATTATTGGTTTTGCCTTCTTTGAGAATTAGCATCTTGGGAATTAGGAAGTTGTGTTTAGCAAAGTTGTTAGAGAACAAACAGGAAAAAGAAGGAGGTAGAAAAAAAGACATGAAATTTTATTGTGAGAAATTGGTTCGCACCTATATAGAAACCGAGACACTTCTATTTACTTCCAAAAAGGTAGGAAACAGGAGAGTCAATGTCGTAATTCCTATCAGGGGCTCAGTTCCAGATCATGTGAATTCATCCAAGCACAGTATTTTCTTCTCGCTCGACTTCAGATGGGATGAGACCGATCCACCTTTTGAAAAGGAATTTACTTTACTCAGTTTACTAATTCAGACATTAGTCTCACCCGGAAACACCCTCTCAGATGCACCCAAACTAATGTTTAGTAAAATCCAGGAAGAACTTGTGACCCAGTCAAGTTGACATATAAAAAGTCTACGCCAGTGGGTGACTGTTGTTGGAGGCCACTTGTTTACTCCCAGCTGCCCAGACCATGAAATAATCACACAGAAACTATATTATTTGCAATACTGTTTGGCCAATAGCTTAAGCATATTCTATCTTGCTCTTATATCCTAAATTAACCCATCTCCATTAATCTGTGTATTACCACATGGTTGTGGCTTACCAGGCAAAGTTCTGTCAACCAGTGTCTGTCTCTGGCAGAGCTACATAGCTTCTCCTGACTCTGCCTTCTTTCTCCTAGCATTCAGTTTAGTTTTCCCCACCTACTCTATTTTGACCTATCACAGGTAAAAATAGCTTCTTTATTCATTAACCAATAAAAGAAACACATATACAGAAGGACTTCCCACACCAACTTATAAACTTGAATCACAATCAACAAGTCTATTCAAGGTAGAGATTAGTATCTATCTTCTAATTGTTCTGAGAGAGATAGTGTAACTTCTTTCCATATCCCTATGCTCATAAGGTTAAAATCTAGACTGACATTCGATGTATTGTTAAAGAAAGAATAACAAATAAAAGGTATCCACATTGTATTTACACAGTTTGACTTTCTGTTCCTCATAGACATGTGGTATAGATATTACAGGTTGAGCCTTCTTTAGTTCATAGGAAATTGTTTTTTTAACAAGTTCAGGATTCACAAAAAGTATTGTATGTGCTCCTTAATTATAGACTTAATACAACTTGATAGATCATTTGAGGGCACATTGAGAAAGGGGTTATTCACAGACCAGGAAAAAGGAACTTACCTGAAAGCAACCTGGACAGCAATTGCTTTTATAAATCAAACTCCCAAAGTTCTGAGAATAATGTGGGATTCCCCTCTGATGCTGTGAGTATGTTTAATTACCATTGGTTAATAAAGAAACTGCTTTGGCCTATACCAGGGCAGAATATAGCCAGGTTGGAAGAGATATATATATATAGAGAGAGTAGGCAGACTCAGAGAGACACCATGTAGCTGCTGAAGGAGGTAGATGCCATGTAGCTGCCAAAGAAGAAAGTCACCCAGCACCTTACCAGTAGGCCACACCCTCATGGCAATACACAGATTCATAAAAATGGGATAATTTAAGACATAAGAGTTATCCAGGAATGTGCCTAAGCTATTGGCCAAGCAGTGTTATAATTTAGTTTCTGTATGATTTTTTAGATCTGGGCAGCCAGGAAATGAATGAGCAGTCTCTTCCTACATGAGGAAATAAATTTCTGTTGTTTGAATTACCCAATCTATGGTGTTGTGTTACAGGAATCCATATTTAATCATATTTAATGGAAGTAAATTTATTTATTTAATTCATTAGCTTTTAATACTATAACTACAACAACATACTGTTATAGTTATTACTTCTCTACTTTTTGTTGTTTCCTTAGCCTAACAAGGATTTACTTCACCTACTTATTTTGGACTGTCATTGGTGCAGTGCTTTTCTCTGGACACACTGAATGTGCTGTCCTGCTGCTTCTAGCTGCATGGATTCTGCTGAGAAGTAAGATTGTTAGTACTGTTAGGGATCCTTGGTACGTGATTGGTCATATTTCACTTGCAGCTTTCAAGATTTTCTTATCTCTGGCTCCCAGGATTTTCCCTGTGACTGTGGGCAATATCTTTGTGTTTGTCCATTTGGAGTTCATTGAATTCCTTATATACATTGTTGAATTGCTTTTTTTTAAATTGGTTTGGTTTTTGTTGTTGTAGTTGTTTTGTTGTTGTTTTTTGCGTTAGTAAATTTGGGAAGCTTCTTTCAACCACATATTCTATATCTAGCAAAGCTATCTTTTAACAATGAAGGCAAAATACAGACTTTTTTTTGATATGTTGAGAATTGGTTGCTAGATTGTAGTGGTCATTATGGTTTGTCAACAAGGTCCTATATAAAGGCATGATATGTACATATGTCAGCTAGGCCTATAGTGTAGAGCTGTGATGTGTACATGTATGTCAGCAAGGCTCTAGAGTGTAGATGTGTGATGTGAGTGTGTCAGCTAGGCCCTAGAGTGTAGAGATCTGATGTGTGTATGTGCACTTTCACTGTAACTTGTTTTAGGGAGGACTTCAGTCCTTGAGCTTCTCCACCAAGATGGAATTCAGTTCTTTGAGGGAAGATTTTTAAGAGCCATCTCTTCAGCCAGCTGTTTCACACCGATGAAGTATACCTTAACTGTACTCTGTAACTGCCTTTGGCTACAGTGATATCATTTCTGAAGGGAATGATAGGACCAAGAGCTGAGCGCACAGGGAAAGGTAGAAGCCTAGGTTCTCTTGGTTTGTCTCCCGTCAGATGGGACAATCATCTCAAAAGTAGAGACTTGGACAAGAAGACAACCCTGGGATTTTCAATATGGTGACCACCAGAAACGATATCCATGAGCTGGGAAAGGAACTCAGCATGTCAGCAATATTCACCCACAATTCGGGTTAGACAATAGGATGCTTGCATCCAAATGAGAAATGCTAAAGTCCTGTTATTCTTAATAGGTTAGCCATACCTCTGGAAAAGAAGAGCAGAGAGACTGGGGGTAGAGCAATATGCTTGGAAAAATCTGGAGTGTAGACTCTGTCTCACAGAGTGCAAGGGGTGAAGGGAGAGGCAGTCAAGGCTCAGACACTACTTGCACATAGTCTTGAATCTGTATTTTGTCCTCTTTGACAGTTCTCTTAGAAACATTTCAAGAAACACTGCCACTAATGAATCACTGTACTGCCAAAAGTAGAGTTTCTGATTTAATTCTCTCTTTTTTTTAAAAAAAAAATGTACTCATTTGTTTGTTTGTTTGAATATATTTATTTATTTATTATTTATATGGGTATGAGTGTTTTGCCTGTATGTATATGTGTGCACCATGTGCATGCCAAGTGACCACAGAGGTCAGAAGAGGTCATTGGATTCCCTGGAACTGGATTTACAGGTGGTTATGAGCTATGATATGGGTGCTGGCAATTGCACCTGGGTCCTCTGGAAGAACAAAGAGTGCCCTTAACTGTGGTGCCATCTCTCCAGTCCAACCTTTTTAAATAAAATAAAAATGTTACATTATTAGGGCATCACCTTGATTTAACAAATATTTAGTAAATAACTGGATATTATTATTACAGTCATCCTGCCAGTTTTCTTCAATCTTAGCAGTTGACATGTTTTTGTTTTTCAGTTGTGAACTTTTAGCCTTTTAGCTATGAATCTTGTTGATGTGGGAGTCCACTCTGTGTGCTGTGATTATCATTAATAAATAAAGAAACTGCCTTGGACTGTTGATAGGGCAGAACTTAGGTTGGCAGGGAAGATGGAACTGAATGCTGGGAGAAAGAAGAGTGGAGTCAGAGATGCCATGGAGCTGCCACCAATGGAGATAGCTATGCTGAAATTTTGCTGGTGGGCCACGACCTCATGGTGATACACAGATTAATGGAGATGGATTAAATTAAGATGTAAGAGTTAGCCAATAAGAAGTTAGAATTAATAGGCCAAGTGGTGTTTTAATTAATATAGTTTCTAAGTGATTATTTCAGGGCTGAGCAGCCGGGTGGCCGGGATTCATCAAGCCACTCTCCTCCAACATCTTGTTATTAACCTCTGTGTTTCTTTTTATTTTATTTCATTTCATTTTTAAAACAATCTCATTTTACATCCTGAATCCCAGTTCCCTCTCCCTACAATTCTCCAGGTCCCCCCATCTTCTCCCTACCCCACCCTCATCCACTCCTCAGAGAGGGTGAGGCCCCCCATGAAGAGTCAACAACGTCTGTCACATCACTTGAGGCAGGACCAAGGCCCTCCACACCGTATGGAGGCTGAGCAAGATATCTCTCCATAGGGGATGGACTCCAAAGAGCCAGGTCACACACTAGTGATAAATACTGGTTCCACTGCTAATGGCGCCACAAACGGCCCAGGCCACACAACAGTCACCCACATTCAGAGGACCTAGTTTGGTCATATGCAGGTTCCCCAGCTGTCAGTCCAGAGTCAGTGAGGTCCTACTGGTTCACATCAGCTATTTCTGTGGATTTTCCCATCTTGGTCTTGACTGCTTTGCTCATGTTATCACTCCTCCCTCTCTCTGGCTGGAGTCCAGGAGTTCAGCCCAGTGGTTAGTGCTTAGCTGTGGATCTCTGCATCTGCTTCCATCAGTTGCTGGATGAAAGTTCAATGATGACAGTTAAGATAGGCATCAACCTGATTACAGGGAAAGGGCATGTTAGGTACCCTTTCCACTATTACTTAGATTCTTAGCTGGAGTCATACCTATGGATTCTTGGAGGTTTCCCTAGTGCCTGGTTTCTTGCTAATGCCATAATGGCTTCCTCTTTCAAGGTATCTCTTTCTTTGCTCTCCCTCTCTGTCCTTCACACAACTCAACCTTTCTAATCTCTCATGTTCTCCTCCCCACTGTCATTCTCCCCTGCTTACTCCCCTACCACCCTCCCCCACCACCCCCGCTTCCACACTGCCACTTCACTAAAGAGATCTTGTCTACTTCCCCTTCCCCAGGGGATCTCTTAGGGTTATCCTGTTTTCTCTGGGATTGTGGACTGTAGGCTGGGTATCCTTTGCTTTATGTCTAATATCCACTTATGAGTGAGTACATACAGTGTTTGTCTTTCTGTGTTTGAGTTACCTCCCTCAAGATGATTTTTTCAGGTTCCATCCATTTGCCTGCAAATTTCAAAATGTCATTGTCTTTTGCCACTGTGTGTTCTCCATTGTGTAAATGTACTACATTTTCTTTATCCATTCTTCAGTTGACAGGCATTTAGGGTGTTTCCAGGTTCTAGATATTCCAAATACTGCTGCTATGAACATAGTTGAAAGCAAACACTTTTATAATCTGGGTCTGCATCCTTTGTGTATATTCTCGAGAGTGGTATTGTTGGGTCTTGAGGTAGATTGATTCACAATTTTAGAGAAACTGCCATACTGATTTCCAAACTGGCTGTACATGTTGCCATTCCCATGAGCAACAGAGGAGTGTTCCCCTTACCCCACATCCTCTCCAGCATAAGCTATCATTGTTGTTTTTGATCTGATCCATTCTGACTGGTATAAAATGGTATCTTAGAGTTGTTTTGATTTGCATTTCCCTGATGGCTAAGGATGTTGAGCAGTTCCTTAAGTGCCTTTCAGTCATTTGAGATTCCTCTGTTGAGAATTCTGTTTAGATTTGTACCCCATATTTTAATTGGATTATTTGGTATTTTGATATTTACTTTCTTGAGTTCTTTGTATATTTTGGAGATCAGCCCTTTTTATGGAGTTGGTGAAGATTTTTTTCCCATTCTGTGTAGGTTGACATTGTCTAATTGATTGTATCCTTTGCCTTACAGAAGCTTCTCAGTTTCAGGAGGTCCCATTTACTAATTGTCAATTTCAGTGTCTAAGCTACTGGTATTATATTCAGAAAGTGGTCACATGTGCCAATGCATTCAAGGCTACTTCACACTTTCTTTTCTATTAGGTTTAGTGTGGCTGGATTAATGTTGAGTTCTTTGATCCATTTGGACTTGAGTTTTGTGCATGGAGATTGATATGGATCTATTTTCATTCTTTTGCATGTCAAAATCCAGTTATGCCAGCACCACTTGTTAAAGATGCTTTCATTTTTTCTATTATATAATTTTAGCTTCTTTGTCAAAAAGCAGGTGTTCACAGGTGTGTGATTTGATATGAGGGTCTTCGATTTGATTCCATTGATCCACTTGTCTGTTTTTGTGCCAATACCAAACTGTTTTCATTACTATAGCTCTATAATAGAGCTTGTGGGATTTTGATGCCTCCAGCTGTTCCTTTATTGTACAGGATTGTTTTGGCTATCCTGGGTTTTTGTTTTTCCATATGAAGTTGAGTACTGTTCTTTCAAGGTCTGTGAAGAATTGTGCTGGGATTTTGATGTTGATTGCATTGAATTTGTAGATTACTTTTAGTAAGGTTGTCATTTTTACTGTGTTAATCCTACCTACTCAAGAGCATGGGAGATTGTTCCACTTTCTGGTATCTTCCTCAATTTCTTTCTTTAAAGACTTAAAGTTCTTGTCATACAGGTCTTTCATTTGTTTAGTTAGAACTACACCAAGATATTTTATGTTGTTTTTGGTGAAGGATGATATTTCTCTGATTTATTTCTCAGCTTGTTTATCATCTGTATATAGGAGGGTACTGATGTTCAATGAGTTAATCTTGTATCCTGCCACATTACTGAAGGTGTTTGTCAGCTGTAAAAGCTCCCTGATAAAATTTTTGGGGCCACTTAGGTAAACTATCATATCATCTTCAAATAGTGAAAATTTGACTTCTTCCTTTCAAATTTGTGTCCTCTTGATCTCCTTTTGTTGTCTTATTGTTCTAGCTAGAACATGGAGTGTTATCTTAAAAAGATATGGAGACAGTATATATCCTTGTCTTCTTCCTGATTTTAGTGGAATCACTTCGAGTTTCTCTCCATTTAGTTTGATGTTGTCTGTTGACTTGCTGTATATTGCTTTCATTACATTTAGGTATGTTCCTTATATCCCTGATCTCTCCAAGACCTTTATCATGAAGGGTATTGGATTTTGTCAAATACTTTTTCAGCATCTAATGAGATGATCATTTGGCTATTTTATTTCAGTTCAGTTTGCTTATATTGTGCATTATGTTGACAGATTTTCATATGTTTAACCATCCCTGCATCTCTGGGATGAAGCTGACTTGATCATGGTGGATGAATTTCTGTTATGTTCTTATATTCGGCTTGCCAATATTTTATTGAGTATTTTTGCATCAATGTTCATGAGAGAGATTGGTCTGTAATTCTCTTTCTTAGTTGTATCTTTGTATGGTTTGGGTACCAGGGTAACTGTTGCCTTGTAAAAAGAATTTGGCAATTCCCTTCAGTTTCTGTTGTGTGGAATAATTTGAGGAGTATTGGTATTAGCTCTTCTTTGAAATTCTGGTAAATTTCTGTACTGAAAGCATCTGATCCCGGGCTCTTTCTTTCTTTCTTTCTTTCTTTCTTTCTTTCTTTCTTTCTTTCTTTCTTTTTTGACTGGTAGACTTTTGATAACCGCTTCTATTTCCTTAGAGGTTATAAGTTTATTTAAAATGTTTATCTGTTTTCGATTTAATTTTTGTATGTCTATGTTTCTATTTGAACTTTAGTAAAGTCTCTTGAAATTTTGATTTGATACAATAGTATTAGAGGTCAGCTCTTCTCTCAGATTTTTCTTTTCATATTCATAAATGAAAACAAAAAAGCCAAGAAGCAGGAAGAGGTATGTGCCCTCCACTCCTGACAGCTGGAGCAATGAGAAAACAGGGAAATAAATGGCATCATCATGTGTTCTGAGTACATTTTTGTAGCTGTGTATTATTGTAGAGTATTGACATGGGTAAAGGAAGATATTGAGGGCCTCAAGTGGTAATGTGAAGAGCTAGGACAACTATTAGGAAGAAGCTAAAGTGTTGTAGTGCAAGAGAATAATTATAAAGGAAGCTTCCCTATATTTTCAAAATTCTACTAGGAGAACATTAGGACTAGATGCATAACTTCAAACTTTAGCAGATAAATAGTAAGAATCCAAAAGGAAATTTATCTTTCCCCATACTCTTTAGTGCATGGACTAAATAGCTCTGTTATATGTTCCCATTTGATAATATATCTCTCATTCATTCCAGATATTGCAACTACAAGTACACATTTCTTACATTTTTCAAAATGTATGCTTTCTCAGAACATGTCTGGGCTCCACAAGTTAAGAACTATTTCTGCTTGTTCAACATTTATATCTTTAATGTTAAGTGTATGGGACAGAGGTCATTCTTAGTGTACATTGCCTGAATAAAACGAATAGATGGATAAAATGTATAGGTGGATTTAAAAAATTTTATGTTGTCATTCATTTTAGTTTGTGCATGTTAAATACAAGATTTTTGGGGCTTTGTTTTTATAGACTAAAATCATTGATTGGGGCTGGAATCTCTGTCCTTATGTCATGAGTTAAAAACCTTCTGTGTCTTCATTGATAGACAATTCATATCACTATCCGGTTGCTGGTGAAACACACCTGGTTAGAAGTCTCACTGAAGACAGACAGGTTAAGATACCAACTAAAAAAATGATTCCAGTAAGGTCTCAGCAAAATAATTTTGAGAATTTTCACTTGTAAATAGACACTTGATTTTCAATAAAATGCAGATAAGCATTCCTGATGCAAAACTCCTGAACACTGTTTTTCAATTCATCAGATATAAAGCCCATCTATACACAAATCAATTCAGGGTGTGAGTAAAGGCAAAGAAGTGGAGACTGCCAAGAGAGAGCGTACCCATTGAAAATTCAGAGGGCAGGAATGGTCATGAGCTGTGAAAACCCAACCTTCAGAAGTTGCAGCAACCAGATTCCTCAGTCAGCCTCCCTGGAGGAGGCCAAGGCAGAAAGGATTCATCAAGGTGAATGAACAATGATGTGGTCTGATCAATTGCCCTCACTATGCTTCAGACACCACAAGTGTCAATGCAGCTTTGCCCGATTGGCTGAGTAGGAGGCTATCTTGACAGAAACTCAATTCACATCCCGGCCGAACCAAACAAGCTTATGCTTCTCAAGGACAAGCCTTGTTTGGAACCAGAAAGCAGATCCCTTAGAGATTTAAAACAATGCTTCTGAGATCTATCCTTATTTTAACAATACCAGTTTATTCTAATAAAATTATCTCCCCTGACAGTAAGCTTCAAGTCCTCTATAATTTAATACAGTTATTGACAGTTTCATCTTATTTAACACTGATATTCAAGCTTCCTCTTCAGACATTTACTTGACTTTTAAATTTACTATAATAGTTAATGTGTTTCATCATGGCATTTTCACACATATGTGTCATTATACATGTCTGAACCTGTTTCTCTCCCCCACTGTCTTCCACAATGCTTCCTCTCCCACTCCAGTTGGTTTGTTTCTTCTCCTGCTTAGCCTCTATTCTTTCCTGTTATATGCATTCCATTACTACGATAGTTTGAATGAGAAATAACCTCCATAGACTCAGGCATTTGACGTGCCATACTCAGCTGCTGGCATTATTTGCAGAGATTGTGAAGAGATGCAGCCTTGCTGGAGGAAGCAGATCACTTGGGTGGGGGCTCTCATACCACCTCCACAACATTCCATCTCTTTTGTGTGTGTGTTTCAGATCTCTCAGCTTCCTGTTCCAGCTGCCATATCTGCCTGCTGCTATGCCTCCCAGACATGATATATTCTTTACCCTCTGGGATCATAAGCCCCGATACACTCCTCCTTCTGTAAGTTGCTTTTGTCCATGGTGTTTTATTACAGCAGCAGAAAAGTATGATCCTTTCCTCCACCCTCATTTCTAGTTTTGTAAACAGCAAACACATGTATACACATATACAGGTAAGTGTGCCTATAATTTAAAATATAAGTTCTATATATGCATTGCTTGTCTCTTTCTTTCTTACTTTACAATTCTAAGAACCATTCACATACAGGATTCTGAGCACAAAAGCAAGTGGTGCTAAAGAAACCTGATGGATACAGGGAAGACTCGTCTCCATAAGGAAGGTGCCTGTGAACTGAAATCTTCAGAGTCAGCAAATAAATGAGAAAAAAAAAAAGGCCCGAGATCTCAGACAGGAAATGGTTACATATCAGAGGAACGGGAAGGCTAGGGTAGGTGGATCGCAGAAAGCAAGAGGGAAATTGACAAAGAAGCCAAAGAGGCCATAGAAGATCTGTTGAATGACAGTAAAATGTGGATCTCTATTCTGAAATCAATAGAAAGATACTAAATGTTTTACATGGAATGATGCCAAAATTGGGTATGACTTTAAGAGATTCCTTCAACTGAAATCAGAAGGAAAGTCAGAGGACAGAGAGAGAGGAAGTATGGGGATAAGAGGGAAAGACTACTTGCAAAGGTTTTCCTGTTTGCACTATGGGTGAGAAATGAAGCTAGCCTGGATTAGTGTGCTACAGGAAGAAACGGCAAAAAGACATGAGTCAAGAGTGGGAATGGACTGAACAAGTTGTGTGAGTGGTTGATGGGGAGATGCGTGAAAGAGCAACGCCCTTTGCTGCTCTTTGAGGAAGTCATTCAATTAACTAAAGAAGCAAACTCTGGAAGAATAGTTTGGAATTAGACAGAAGGTGTGCTTGAGTTCAGTTTGACAGTTTATATCGAACCTCCTTTGAGATAACTTGTAGTATGGAGGCGAGCGGGCCACATTCCTGGAGCTCAGCTAGCTTAACCCCTGAAATAATTACACAGAAACTGTATTTATTTAATTACTGCCTGGCCCATTAGTTTTAGCCTCTTATTGGCTAACTCTCACATCTTGACTTAACCCATTTTTAATAATCTGTGTGTCACCATGAGGTCGTGGCTTACTGGGAAAGATTCAGCGTGTCTGACCTTGCAGCTTCATGGCTGCAGCTCTCTCTGTCTGTCTCTCTTCTTCCCAACATTCTGTTCTCTTTTTCCTGCCTATCTAAGTCCTGCCCTATCAAAAGGCCAAGGCAGTCTCTTTATTTAACCAATGAAAGCAACACAAATGCAGAAGGACCTCCTACACCAATAACTGAGCAGAGATCCAGAAAAAATAGCTGTATGTGTACAGCTGCAGTCCAGAGGAGATATCTGGGCTCTTTGCATAAATCTGAAATTCATTTGCCTGTAGATAACATTGTATGGTGTAAGGATCTGGGATGTCAGCTACTTAGGGAGAGAAATATCACAGGGTAAAAGTGTTTAAAGATTAGGAAAAAGAAGCGGGCAACCACAATAGATAGTAGAAAAATGAGCTCTGTGTGTGTGTGTGTGTGTGTGTGTGTTCACAGTGAACATAACCAGTCCATAATTAACAATACTGAGTGCTTGTGAGAAATCAAGTAAGGTTAGGGTTGAAAATGTTCATTTAATAGTGACAAAGAGGCCATCAACAACTATAAATAGCTTTCTTAGTAGAACTTTTATGTTTGTTAATATTGTTGTTTTCTTATTATACCAATGAATCTCTTTCTATCACTCACAATCAACCAAGCTATTGCCTTGATTATTAAGATATTAATCATTTTTTAGTATGAAGCAAGTCTTAAAAGAAAACAGTCATAGCAGGAGAAGGTTAATCCATTCCTTAATCAAAAGCTAACTGTGGTGATGCTAGCAAATGCTGTTAATTGTGGAGATAACCTATATCCAGGCTGTGAAGATTTTCATACAGTAATCCCAGAGGGAGTAAAAGAGCATGACTCAGTGGTACATGGGTCCCAGGAATCACATCTCCCTGCACCTGTGCCCTTGTTAAAGTTCCCTCAGGCTGACTCTAGGTTTATCAACCAGATTGGCCTAGAGTAATTTAGCTTTGATGTGAAACAAAGACTTTAGGCATGCAGAACTACGATGACTTGCCATCTAAAATTGTTCACAATTGGAAGGCAACACTCAATTATGAGGCGACCCTTGTAGGTACTGTAGAAATGCCTATGGGGAGAACAGCAGTCAGAGCTGATAGCCATAGCCAAGCTAGATGCTAGTAACAACTCCCCAAAGACCATTGGGGAGTCCAGCCTCCTGGTACCTTTAACAATGTCTTGTGCCAGGAAAGCTTGATCAGCCCTCAGATTTTTGAAAAATAATAGCCTGTTTTCATTTTAGGATATTAAGTTTGAATTGGTGTATGATAAACCATAATGGCTGACATGGGACACACTCCAGCAAAGACCCTGGGTTTCTGAAGACAGTCTCAGGGAACAAAGCTTAGTAGCTCATTTCACTACCACCATCACTTAACCCCCCCCCTCATTCTTTCTTGTCCACTTGCAGCTCTTTTCACCTCCATATTTGGATGCATCAGGTAAGAAATGATTGAGCAGAATCTGAGGGCTTCCCTCAATGAATGAGTTAAATCAATGAACCTTGAGTCCTTCCTCCCGTAGGCAGACAGCAGATGGCAGCTCTACTACTGGAAGAGGCTAAGTGATGTGTATGCATGCAGGATCAGTTATTTGGGGACATTATCTCTCTTTCTCATGTGTCTACTTTGTCTTTTCTCCTTTGAAGTGCTTTTTAGTGCACATGTACGCACACCCCTACACATACTATTTTACTTATTGTTGGTAAGTTTCACCTTTATTGTCTTCATAGTAGTGATTTTTATAAACAATAGGGTTTCTTATTGATGTACATATAAAGTGATAATAGAATTTAAAGAGAAGTTAGGTTTCTTCTTGGAAAATCATCTATACTAAACACTGGTTTGTAGTGAAAGAAACAGTGTTTGGCTTCATTCAAGGCAAAGCAAGGCACAATAATGGATGCCAGAAACTGAGTCCTCCCTTCTCCCCTCTACTGCCTTCTTAAAGTTTCAAGCTCTGTAGATTTTACATAAAAGAAACACTGAGGAGGAGCCAGATTCTTCATTATATTTCTAAGCTCCTCATTTCTGCTTGAACAAACAACAGTTTCCATCACCTATACATGCCATCAGTAGGAACTTCTGATACTCACTCCCTTGGGACACATCTAAAATAAACTGTCAGGAACCTGTAATGGCACCAAGCTCTCAAATAAGTGGATTCCCCAGGCATTTCTATGGATAGATAAGGAGCTTGTGCAACGTATGGCATTCTCTTCTTCTCTAAGTGCTCGGTGACCTATTATCATCACTCTTGCTCCCCTTCAGAGTTGCTCATGCATGAGATTAGAAGGAATGCAGTGGCTCTCATGTAATAGGGGCAGGACATACGTGTGACTGGGCTTTGTAATATGGGTCATGCGTACACTGAATGGCTTGGGAACTTTGGGTCAGAATTAAAATTGCACAGGAAGTAGGGAAAGTTTCAGTTCCCTAAAATCACTAAAGAGACCTTGCCAATTCCACTAGATTTCTTGTTCACCATTTGACATCTTGCTTTGGATATCCTATACTTTCACAGCAGGAAGTTGGCATGGCAGGTACCAGTCTTAGAGAAACAGAGTAGAAAAGAAGTCTGCAACTTGAAGCACTTCGTAAAGATTTTCATTCTATTTTTTCCCCGGAAACTCATTCAAAGTTTTTCAGTCACCACCTGTTTCCAAATAGACCAAGAAGTTTGTTGGCAGTAGAATTGCTAGAAAATGCAGGTTCTCCATCCTTCTATCCACAATTTTAATTCAAGTGACTGTGAATAGGATACAGGGGCCCTTGTGTTCTAGCCTGTTTAAGACAGTTCTTTTGAGATACAATGTCTTACCTATCTTTCTTTAGGCTACAGGAGGAAGATGCTATGGACATATGAGTATTATCTTCATTGTTACTCTCTCTTAATCCTTCAATGGTCAGTCAATGAGCCATTTGTTCATTCATTCATGCAGTACACACTGCATGTGTAGACTCATTAGATATTGGGGATACAGCAATTAATCTGACATGGTCCTTACAAAAATAAGCCTGCCAAGGGCTAAGAGAAGCACGTCAAGGGAACTTTCCATGGCAAAGCAACAGCTCCAGGGAAAGAATAATTGTAAAATGTGGCAAGTATCATAAAGCTCTGCAGAGAGGCTATGACTGATCTGTGCTTCGTGGAGTGTATGGGAATTCTTTGGAAGCTGGAGCTGGGATTGACCTCTGGGAAAACATACTTTGTTTTCTTGATAACCATATCATATCTGCACTTCTGTTTTTTCTTCCTGGGTGCATGCAAGAATGGGACTGAAATCAAAACAGAAAAATTTCATATGCACGGTGTTGCACGCTGGGGGGCCTCTACTAAGATTTACCTTAGGCTGCTGGCAAAGAGCCGTGAACTGGAGGTCTTTGTATGGATCAACATGGCCGAAGACTAGCGATTCATTTTTTCCTTTGTGGCAGGCATGTCGTGCCTGTGTACAGGAGATAGGAGGGCCAGTTCCCTTAGCTTAGTGTAGAGCAGCTCTGAATGAGGCATGCCTGTTCGTCCCTTTGAGTAGCTGTGGCTTCCAGTGTGCTTCCTTCACTGATCAGCTTTCTCTATCCTTTTTTCCCTTCGGGTGACCCTCACAGGTCCCTCCTTAATAGATTCTCCTTAATAAATCCTGTCCTTATTCGCTACAACTGACCCCTTTCCATAGGACTTTGAGGGTGGTAGGTCTAAGGGTGTGGACAAACCCTGATGCTTGCAGAGTCATTAGCAGGTGTTTTCAAAATGATATCTGAAGACCTCTTGGTAGAAAAATCCCTTAATTTGGTCTTTTCACTTAAGAACCCTATCTCCCTTCCCAGGCTTTTTGAATTTCAGTCAGATTATGAGGATTGGGAATATGCTTTTTCCCAAGTTCCTCCTAGTCTTTACATTGCAATCTGCTGTCTGAAAAACACTGAGCCAAAGCTCAGGCTCTCATGGATGTATTTATTCTTCCAAAAGGCAAGCAGATAAAGGATCATGACCTTTCATGATGACGGGAGATGTTCTCTCTGCACCGCACATAGCTGTGAGGAGCGGGATTTGAGAGAGAAACACACTGGTTACACAGAAAGTGGTTCTACCCACTTACGTTTCACAACTGGACTCCATTCCCTGACCTCTATTTGTGTAGCCAAAGAGAACAACAGGATTTTCAAGAAGACTGTTTGGCATCTGAACATTTTTGTTATCTCCAATGGGAACCAGGTCTCTGATTCTCATCTTTATGCCTTTTCCTCTGGCAGGCAGTCAATGACAAAGATAGAGAGATATCTCTCAATGTATCCTAACCCTTAACAACAGACGGTTCCAGAAATAATCAAGTATGACTCTTGGCAGCTCCTGCAGCCCTTTCCATGTCTTTCCCTTAATGTGCTTGGATAATCTGTTTTAAAATTATTTCCAGCAATGTTGCCTCAGTAACCTTTCCTTGGCAGGCCTTCCATCGTCTAAATGGGCTTCTGAAGTATTTTCTTCCTCATGTCTTTGCTCATTCTGTCTTCTCTCTAAAAGAACAGAAAAATAATTAAGAAGCAATAAAGCCACACAAAGGAGGGATATATTATTTCTTTATGTTCCTTTCTCCTTCTAATGTTGTATGAAGAGAATGTAAAAACTGGACCTGTGTGGAGGAGCAGTTAGACGTTCCCCAGAATCAAACTTGCTGGCCTATGTTTCTGTTGTTTGCCAGCAGAACCTTCCTGAGCAGACAGGTTGCTTAATCTCCTGACCACTTCTTACTTAATCTTTAACTATGAGATAGTGATATCTAACTTCTCTAGGGGTCATGAAGAGTCACTGATTTATGTTTTAAAATAAATTTATTTATTTTACATCCAGCTGCAGTTTCCCCTCCTCCCTCCCTTCCCAGTCACTCCAGTCCGTCCTCCACTCTGTTTCTACCCCAATCCACTCCTCCTCCATTTCTGTTTAGGAAAGGGTAGGTCTTCCATGAGTATCAACAAAGCATGACATATTAAGTTGCAGTATAATTGAGCACATCCCCATATATTAAGGCACGGCAAAGTGACCCAGTATGAGGAATAGGGTTCTAAATACTAGCAAAAGAGTTGGAGACAATGCCTGCTCCCACTGTTAGGAGTTCCACAAGAAGATCAAGCTATGCAACTGTAACATACATGCAGAATTCCTGGGGTAAGTCCCATGGTTGATTTTGTGAGTTTTCTTGTATATCACCATTCCTGATTTCAAGCACTACTACACAGCTATAGTAATAAAAAGAGGATGGTATTGTCATAAAAACAGACAAGTTCATCAATGGAATTGAATCAGAGACCCAGACATAAATCCACAAATATATGGATACATGATTTTTGACAAAGAAGCCCAAAATTACACAATGAAAAAAAGAAGGCATCTTCAACAAATAGAGCAGGTCTAACTGGATGGTGGCATATAGAAGAATTAAAATAGATCCAAATCTATCACTCTGCACAAAACTCAAGTCCAGGTGGATCAAAGAACTCAATATAAATCCAGAGATACTGAACCTGGTAAAAGAGAATGTGGGAAATAATCTCCAACACATTGGCACAGTAGACAACTTCCTGCACAGAACATTAATAGCATAGGCACTAAGACTGACAATCAATAATGAGGACCTCATGGAACTGCAAAGTTTCTGTAAGGCAAAGGACACTGTCAATGGGACAAAACAACAGCCTACAGATTGGGAAAAGACCTTCACCAACTTCACATCTTACAGAGGGTTGATTTCCAAAATACATAAAGAATTCAAAAAACTAGGTATCAACAAACCAGATAATCCAATTAAAAATGGGGTACAGATCTAAACAGAAAATTCTCAAGAGAAGAATCTCAAATGGCTGAGAAATACTTAAGGAGATATTCAATATTCTTAGCCATCAGGGAAATACAAATCAAAATGACTCCGAGATTCCATCTTACACCTGTCAGAATGGCTAAGATAAAAAAACATAAGCAATAACTCAATGAATTCTTATACACAAAGAAATCTTAGCAGTATTAAGTAGGGAAGAGGTGATAAAAAATCAACTATCATTACTCCATTCATGGGTAAAAAAAGAACCACACTATTTTTCTGCTTTGATACCTCTTGGTCCTCATAGTATCTTTCAAAGTTAAATAAAAAAACAAACAAAAAAACTTATCAAATTAATGAAAAGTATACAAGACAAGATTTTATCAAGGAGGTATTTTGCAGAGATCTGGTATGGGACAATGGTCTATATTCTGTTAATTATATTTTAAATAAATGCTGCTTGGCCAGTAGCCAGGTAGGAAGTATAGGCAGGACAACCAGACAGGAAGTAGAGGCAAGTCAATGAGAACAGGAGAATTCTGGGAAGAAGAAAGTCCATTCTGTAGTCCTGACCTGGCCACAGAGCAAGCAAGATGTAACTGCCTCACCGAAAAAGGTACCAAGCCACGTGGGTAACATAGACAAGAATAAAGGGCTAATATAAGTTATAAGAGTTAATAAGAAGCCTGAGCTAATGGGCCAGTCAATTTATAGTTAATGTAGACCTCTGTGTGTTTTCTTTGGAACTTAACCACTGCTGGAACCAGGCAGGACAGAAAACTCAGTCAACAGAGATCAATATCATTAACATCAAGATGGAGTGCCTAACATGCCAGGATTCAGCACTCTTAAACCATTTCACTCTTTCCAAAGTATTGTATGTCAATGTGGGTTTAAATCCTATATTGCAAAGCTATGTGTGTGATTGTACAAGTTATTCAACATCTAAGACCTTGAGTTTCATCTTTAAATTTAAATTGCTCATATATTCTTCATTAGATAATTCTAAAGGCAAATGACAGCGTATTTACCAGTATTGGCCATGAATAGTCATTATTTAAACAATAGGTAAATGCAGTGGATTTTAAGGCAGAGTCTGGGAAGAATATAGCCAGAATTACAGGATATCCCCTGAGTAATCCAGGGAGGGGAGGATTCCCAGTGGGCCTGTGTGAGCCAGCCATGGGGCTAAGAAGCTAGCATGGTCTATTTAACGCCTCTCTGTTTTGATGCTCCCAACACGAGGTCCCTCCGGAGTAAATACTAACCAATGTATTTGACAAGAAATTCAGTGACAGCCACTCTCCCCCACAGCAGGCAGCCCTGAAACAAGGAATTTATTCCCAAGGCCACAGTCCCTAGGGGGAAATCAGAGCGCATCTTATTTTTAAAAGTTGAATTTATGATGACAAAACCTTACTTTGGATTCCACACACCACTGGGGATTAATGAACAAAAAAACAAGCTTCAAGTTTCCCTGTTCAGGACTCACTAAACGGTCTCAAACAGAGACCAAACGGACATTTGTCCCAGTGAGTTAAAGCAACCCTCGATTAACTTTCACCTTTACCTTCAGAGATACAGGGGAAAGGGGAAATATCATGTAGAAAAGTAAAATCACTAAATACAAGCATCTGCTCAATGTCAATGCCTTCATGTTTTATCTTTAATTTTTACTATTACAATGATAATGTAGCCTGTCCATTTTACAAAGGAGGATAGTGTAAACAGATTCAGAGAAATATAATCATTTATCTGTGCTACAGACTTATAAACTAGTTGATTGGGATTCTAACATTTTTTTTCAAGTCCATGTTCTTTCTGTCATAGCCTCCCTTTCCCCAAAGTCATCCAGGCTGATGAGAATTATAAAAAAACTGGAAAGAGCTGAATTTTCCACATTTGTAAGTAGCCCCAAGGTCTTTCTGCCTATTGTGAATCTCAGTTGACTGTTTTCTATCATAGACTCCCTAAAAACAAAGCAGCAAATAAAAGCAATTCCTAAGGGCCACACTTGTGATGGTCTTGCACTACTTTTGTGCTTTTAGAGTGATTCTGAGAAATCCAGTATTGAAGCTCTTATCTGAGTTGTACTGCTGCACAAGGGGTTGGAAGCACTGCACTTCCTGCTCGTTCCTGGTTACCCAGAGTCACTTATTTTCACTTTTGTGATCAAGAAGAAAGTGACACATACATGCAAATTTTGAGAATTTATCTCTTGCATTCTTATTGTCACACTAGCACTTGAACTAGATCATTAAGCAAAGTAAAAGGTGTCTGCCTTAAATAAGGTTATTTTGTCCAATGCTCACAAGTCCTGAGAAACTAAGGGCCATTCAGAAAACTAAACAAGTACTCCATAGTGAGTTCCAGTTTACAACATCAAAGAACAGGAAACCTGTCCTATGTTTCCAAATTTGTGGATTCCTACAACAGAGTCAACATCTTAAAGAGCTTGGTGCATGACATTTACCATAAGAGAAGAAATGTTTTTGACCATTGCAATATGTTCAGCAAAGGGCATTAGGTTTGTATGAAGGAAACTTCCAGTGGCAAAGGAAACATCACGGGTGTTCAATGAGTTTGACACGAGGTTACTTGCAGTCACGCTTGGAAGAGGTGCACCTGCCTATGGAAAACTATATTTTAAAGTGGAGCTGATCCAAGTTCAACTCTGCCATTTCATACTAAAGCTCTGTGTAAGTCAGTTTCTCTCTGGGAGCTTTCCTCGGAGTCCAAAAGACCAGTGAATTGGGTCTGTATCATTTTATTTTGTTCTGCTTGGTGAATCTTTAAAACAGAACGGAAGTATGTGGGTGGTGTCATATATTTGCATACTGTTTTCTAGTTCACAAAGCAATTTTTATCACTTATGATAGAAAGGTAAAGTTCCTGCCTTCCTGCCATTGCCTTTACTCACAACAATAAATCATCATTTCCTTTATATTCAGCTTCACAAGATCTCCTTTTTGTTCCTGTTGTAATAATGCAAGGTCCCTGCTGCCTTGTCCCCAGTATGATGTGTGTGTTGCAGTCTTTCTAACTTTTCCCATGACTCTTCTAATCCTGCAAGATTTGACATATAAAATAAACGAAACTAGCTCATTCATTAGAATCCCATTTTTATATCATGACAGAAAGTTCTCTATCATACATAAAATAAAAAGCAAAATCTGTATTTGAGGCCAAGATTTGTTTCTATAGACTGATGTGCCTTTACATGTCAGGCAATTCTATGCCTTATTCCTGAATATGACTCACATTTTCTTATATTAGGATCTCTGTTCAGATGATAATCATTGAGAATTCTTCCTTCTCTTGTCAGTGTGAGTTTTCCTTAACTACATTTTTCTGACAGTTCTGCTACCTGAAAGACTGGCCATTTGAGCTTCTCCTTGGTGTAATGCCTAGTACTGATAGGGACTTACTGGATGTCAAATTGAAGAGAAAATAAGATAATTATATATAGTTGGTTGATTAACTAATTGGTTCCTCTTCTCGGTTTAATTTCTTCCTATTCTGTGAATTTTTTCAATTTCTGGAATTTATAGTTCATTCTTTGGCAACACAAAAATTTATATTTCTGTGATGCATGAATACCTGAAAATTTTTCAATGCCATTGCAATGGCCACCAAAATTAATTCAGTCTCACTACTTATGGGCCTATGGCTCATGACATGCTCCATCATTGAGCTCCTAATGCATTGAGTACCATTCTTAGGGGTGTAGAGAATTACCTTAGTAATTAATAATGCTTGTTGCGCTCACAGAGGATGTAAGTTAATTTTCTAAAACCCACATTAGGTGACTCACTACCACTTGTAACGTTAGCTCCAAGGCACCTGACATCGTCTAGCTTCTGTGGCATCTGCACTCATGCAAGTACCCACACAATTTAAGTAGAATATTTACTTAAAAAAGAATCAGTCTTAATACTCACTGTTTCATGACCATCTTATTCATCTATAATAAAGTAAGATAAAGACTTTTTGTGTCCTTTATCTTATTTTTCCTTTCATCCAAATATTAAAAAGGAAGAACTATTTTAGCTTTATTTTTACACTAGAAAAACTAAAACAGTGATTACAAAACTTTATCATTTGAACACACACTCTGTCAGAAGCAGAATGCTCCTTGAACCCAAGTCTGCATATAGCAGTCTCTATAGTTACTCAATAAACAAAATTGCAGCAGAGCCCACTTCTGTGAATGATATCCAAATAGTATTATCTCCCATCTTTTTTTCAAATCATTCAGTACAATTTTTTCCAATGTTAAATGGTTTCTCTCTGTCACAAAGTCACAGGAGGCCCACAGCCTGTTAGACAATGGTCTGACTGCTTAGAATGACCCGCCCAGCATTTCTTGAGGTGAAGCCTGCTTGTCCATACACTCAGATACATGCACAGCTGCGTGCTGCAAACATGCCCCATAAGATTCTATTTCCTCTGCTCCCTCTTGCCTTAGGGACTTGCCTCAGGCACAATGACTGGTCAATTAGTTTAGCACCATGCTTCAGAAGAATGCCCCCCCCCGACTCCTCCATCCAATATATCGGCCAGGGGGAGACTACAGTAGCAGTGAGGTTCATTCATAGTATGGAGTCTGGTTGCTATTTGAAAAAGCACCATTGTTGAACAGAACCCACCCTGACAAATCCTTCCTACATGTATAAACATTTTAGCCACTGGGGGAAAAGTCTTGATTTTGCTTGACAGACATGCAGCACCTATCTTGAAAGAGAAGTTTGACAGGCTGTGACATGGAAGGCAATGCTGCCTCATTAGAGTTCATTTTAAGTTAGTTTTAAATGATGCTTTGTCATGCATCTAAATAACTTAAGCAGGTACCAGGAATGTGTTTATCATATTCCTTTGAGTAGGTTTCTTTTCTTGCTCCCCTAAATATAACCCATCTCGGAATTGCAAAAGGAGAAAAAATAGTCTCCTTCCCTCCAGGAGGCTGTGCGTGTAATCAGGGATATAATGACATTTTCCCCTTTGGAGCCTGCCCTTGTCTGTTACCAGGAGCAACTCTGAGCAAAGGGAGTGAAGAAAGTCAGCAGCGTGATTGCTTCCCTCTTCCATGGAGCTTGTCCGCCTCAGTGTTTTTATGTAAGTTTGAGAGAAGATACCCTATAGAAAGTAGCCAAGAGTACACTTAGCTCAGATTCTGACTCTGTCACTTAATAGCCGTGTGACCTAGGACAAGGTACATGTTTTATCTGAGGCACACCTAAAAATCAAACAAAAAACCCTTATTGATATATAAATCGCATACCGCACAGTTTACATGCTTGCATGGGCAGTAGCAAAACTTTCACCATAACCAACTTAAAATATTTTTGCCACCTTCCCAAAGACCTTCACCCCTTACCAGTTACTCTCCACTTCTATTTCTACTCTCTCACAATAGACAATAATTATTCCATTTCTTTCTTATGGAATTGCCTCTTCTGGACATTGCAAATGAATACAGTCATAAAGAAATACCTGGCCCCTGTGACTGCCCTCACCACCCGTCTAATTAGAGCACTAAGCACACTTGTTGATGAAGATAACACTGCTTTATGAGTATATTGTATTATTTTATCAATTAATAGATTGATGGACATTTAGTTTGTTTCTATTTTTTGTTTATTATAAATAATTTTTCCACACATATTTGTGAGCTTTTGTGTGGATATGTATTCATTTTTCTTTGGCACAGAGGTAGGAATGGAAAGGCTAGGTCATATGATATGTTTAGGTTCAGATTCCAGATTGTTTTCCAGAGCAAATGCATTATTTTACATTCCCACCTGCAGGGTATTAAACTTCCAATATCTCCACATTCTCAGTTACATACATGATCACTTTTTATATTTTATTACAGATACATTGGCTAATGATGTGGTAGTTCATGGTCCCTTTTCTTTCATTTGCTTGATTTGGTTTTACTTGCTAAACTTCATATTTCAGACAAATAAGATTGCCAGAAGAAATAGTATATAGTACAGAAAAGCACCCGTCTGATTATGGGGTTCAATTAAAGACACCACGAATATTAGAGAGGGGTTAAAAAATATGAGGATATAGAAGTCTACTCACAACAGGAATCATCTGTCCATGTCTCTTTATCCTTCTCTCTTCAACCCATCATTTCTCATTGTTCCACCCATTACTTATTCTCCTTGGTCTACATTGCTCTTTGTTCTATATCGTTCTATGTTCTACCAATTACAAATGTTCCCAGTCATCTATACCCTTAAAACCAGCAATTCCCCAGCCCTAGTGGGTTCCAGGACTGAAATTCTTTTGCCCCATAGAAAATCAGATAAGGGTTTTCACACAAATGTGGGAGTGGCCAGTGCACATCCAGTGAACTCCTTAATGGAGAAAGTTAGTTAAGAAAGACATTAAATCATCAGGGAATTCCAGAGGAGAAGGTTGGTGTGCTATGCTACATTTTTAGGTGATAGATAAAAGATTAAAACGTTTATTTTCAGTAAAATTATGAATAGGGCACAGATGGCTTTTTAAATCAGTGTGCTGCTTCTTACCTCCCAGTATGCAAAGAGGTTACCAGGTAACCAGGCAACCAATGTAAACAGTGAGGGGGAAGTTAATGGCTCTTGATCAGACAGCCCGTACACGGGATGCTGCAGTTTCTAAGGACCTAGGTCTGGAGTTACACTCACTGCTCTAAGCAAAGAAGAGACCCAGGCCTCTAAATTATCAGTCCCGGGCTATGCTGTTACCAACTGTTCTGACCGTGGGTGTTGTGGGTCTTTCTCTGGGTTGCAGTTAGTTATCTCTTCTGCTGTCCTTGTGAATCCAGAACTAAAATCATCAGTAAACTGAAGTGAAAGTGAGCATAAGAGGTTAGGAATCTTTTAAGTGGGATAAAATCAGAACAGTAGCTTTGGGCAGGTAGTAATTCTATGTCTTTGAAGATCTGTGAATATCTTTAATGGTGTGCTCTTTACCTAAATACTGACCAAATGCCAGTCGATAATGGTAACTGCAGGAAGGCAGATCTCTGCATTTACCTAAGAGAGAGGACAAGGCCTTCAGTGGGAAACTGTTCTTAACTAGGGAACAAATTCCCAAATATGTAACAGAAAGGGAAGTCAGCTACAGTGAAAACTCTACAGCAAAGGAAAGACACTTATTCACAAAGCAATACCTCCAAAAATCCTTGCCTTTTGATTTAACCTTTACCAGATCCTTTGGTTCTGATAAGTTAGTTGCTTGTGAAAAGAAGGCCGAGCAATCACTGTATAATGGTGCAGCTTGTAGCAGTCTACCAACTTTAGCCCAACACACACTTGCACCATCCACTGCTATTAACATCTTACATTGCTACAGTGTTTACATTCCTACGGTAGCCATAAAATTACTACAAGTTAGGTGGGTTTATGTAGTAGAAATCCAGCCCCCTATGATTCTGAGTGCTTTGTAAACAAGTACTCTCACCGTCAGGAAGAGTTTGATGACTCTGGAGAGATCTTCCTTTGCCCATCTCTAGCTCCTGGTTATTGGTTCTGAGAGTCTCTTAGCCTGTGGCTGTGTCACCCCAGTTTTTGCTTTTGGACACACTTGGCCATCTTCCTTCTGTATGACTGTGTCTCTTAGAAATTTCTCATAACGGGGTCAGTCCTTGTATTCAGGCACACCCTAATCCAGCATAACTTCATCTTAATTACATCTACCAAGAACTTTTTTGTTGGTATGGAAGTCACTTTTATTATCTCTCGAATTAAATTTTCATCATATTATTAACTTAGGCCCAAAGTTTAGTCAGATGTCATTATATTTTACTTAGTGTGCTTGCTCTCCTCCAGGATCCCATCCAGATACCACCTCATATTTACTCTCGTTAACTTAAACTGCTCTCGACTTATCAATTTCCTTGTAACATACTTTACTTTTAATGACCTTGACAGTTTTGATGAACACTGATCAATTCTAAGTCAGGAGCATTTGTCACAAGCTATTTGCAGGCCATGATGCAATGACAGCTTACTCTGAAAACTGTTTCTTTCATCTGTAATTTCACTTGTGTAATAACAGCTATGATATCTTTCTACCACCATGCATTGTCATAGAGTGCAAACATGTAATCTTATTATTGCATCTCAGTCTTATGGGCATACATATTTGTGGATGGTCAAACTAGTTAATCATTTAGCTGTATAGTTGTAATATATAGTACATATACTGGGACATGTTACATAACTAGATCTAGTGGTCCCACAAGGACTACTAAAAGCCTGCCTTACTAACTTTGTTCATTTTTACCTCAGAACAAGTCCAACTTGACTAAAGGCTTATTGTAAAAAGAAAACTTTACAGCTTACACAAGGTCAGAGTCACAGATGTTCAACCAGGATTACCAAGAAAAAGCTTGCCCACTCTTCACTTGCCTGTGAAGATGATCTGAGCCTCAAAGTTGTCATTGGGTACTGTATACACACACACACACACACACACACACACACACACACACACACACACATATACATCCCCAGTCTGGTCGAGGTTTTGCTACTATGATATTGGACCTTTGTGTTGCCATGGTAGCAGCTCAGCTCCTTATCACTTCAAGGCTCCTTTAGGGGAAGAGTTTTTAGAAGTAGGAGAAGAAGTTGGAAGTAGGACAGGGTTATTAGAGTAGAAACAGAACAATAAAGAACACTTGAAATGAAGAGCATTAGCCGGTCTGTGTAAAGCTCTTATAGAAATTATTTATACCCCCTTCGCTCCTGAGAAGCATTTCACTCTTGGGACTCTGGGTAGGGCCTAAAGCTGATCTCTTAGCCCAACAATTACACTTTAGTATGATCATCTTTTTGGAATTTATCTGATTTTCTTTTATTGTGATTTGTGATGGTATGGATTGGGGGGAAGGAAACTCCAGAATTGGTGAGGAAGGCAATGCTGTCATTATATACTATATAAGGGCCCATACAGTAGTCAGCTTTCTATTGCTGTGACAACAAAAACAAAAACCAAATCTGAGAAACTTAACATCCGAGGAGTGGCTTGCCTTAGAGAACAGTTTCAGAAGTCTTGCCCATCCATCCTGGCTCCCTACAGAGGGATGATCCATCACTGGAGGGATGCAGTGAAAGAATTAAGCTCACTGCACAGGTCCATCCCATGGAGGCAAAGAGAAAAGGACAGAGGGCTAAAATTCGAATGTGTTCTTCAAGGTCATGCCCCACAAAACCTAAATTCCTTCTAGTGTTCCTTTTCTAAAGGTTCTGCCAACTCCCAGGGGCCCCACAGGCCCGTAACCAAGGTTTTGATATATGAACCTTGGAGACAATTTAAAATCCAATCCACACAGGATTATTAGCAAAACTTATCATTTGTCACACTGGCTACTGGAAGCTACTTATTTTTCTCCCTCTCAAGCTTCATTCTTTGTGGATAAGGACTGACATCCAGATGACAAGAGAACCCACCTTTTCCTCATCTGTCCTGTCACCATGCTTTACATACCAACCAAGCTTAGTGACACTACCTACCAACTCAGGGAGATGAGTTTCAGTGTTACAAGTTAATTTATATAAAGTTCTAAGCATAATATCTCTACAGAGTAGTAATTTAATAAATATTAACAGTTATTAGCTCTAAGAAAATCACTGTGAAAGTCATTGGCACTCTTAGCTTTCTATAATATTAGGTTTACATGTGCCTGTCCTTGATTTGGCCTAGCAATTTCCTTGACAGTAGGCATATATTAACGATTTTAATAGGTATGCAATATATAACCATTGTATTACCTTCAGAATAAAGTGACTGTTCAGTTTTAAAATAGACACACAAATATATATATAAAATATGTAAATTTACTATAACTCTATAGAAATAATTACATATAATTTCTTTTCCTGATGCAACTCTCTTTAATTTTATATGGCTTTGCTAAATAGAAAAAAAAATGACCTTAGGTATAGCTGACCTTAGATAGGTTACCATAGAAATCAAGTTAACTCTCATTGAAGACAAAATACTTTCTAAATGCTCATGTGTCTGCATTGTAATTTATCTTTAGTGACCTAGGTCCCATCTTCAACTTCCAAGTTCACTTGAAAAGTATGTCTGGTTTAAATAATCAGTCATAGGAATACTCTGGAAATATGAAGATGCATAAGAAATGGTCCTTGGTATCTGCCATCATTAACCTTACATTCTAATTTTTGAGAGTGAAATAAATAATCTTAATACTAGCTAAAATCAAAACATAACTAAAACTTTTCAATAATGCACAAAAGGGAACGATTAATTCTGACTGTGATTATCACAGAAGACTACACTGATTTGTGGCACTTTATGTAACTTTGAAGAGGATGAAAATCTCAGTATGTAGAGGGAGAAGTCAAACTGCACAATCTAAGAAGTATGTAAGCAAAGATAAATAATGAAAGCAGTGATTATGAGAAAATATTTATTGAAAAATAATTTCCAAGAGTTCTAAAATTGTCAAGGTCTATATATGCTTAATTAATCATTGTAAAAATTTAGGAACTAGTGCCTCTCATATGACTAAGAATGTGATAAATTGACTAATCCTAACTATAGCTATAGAAAAGGTAAGGTAAGGGGATGATTAAAAAGCAATAATTTCAGGATGATATTTCTTACTACATCCAGCTGAGAGCTAATTTGGAATCAGGGTGCATAATATTTTAGCTGCTTAAGTCTGAGGGTACTGGGGAATTCTTTATCAATGACAAATAATGTTGTACATCCAAACTGGATTTTAGTAAGAACAAAAACCCACAGTGCTGCTGAGAAGAAATATATTAGGCTTGTTTACTATATATAAATTTAAAGAAATATCAATAAGAAAGTCTTTGTTGAAATGATGACAAGAGAAGGAAATGGAAACTTCAAAACTCTTATGAAATTACTAAATCAGTCAAACATAAAGAATTCACACAAATGCAACAAGGGCATCACTAGACCTTACCATTTCATGTGCTTGCACAGTCCAGTGGACTATATATTAGGGGTTTAGTTAGTGGAATTTGGAAGGGGTTGGTGTATCCGAAGCATGTAAGAGACATCCTTTAAATTTGGTTCAGCAATAAAAAGTAGCACATTGAAATTAGCAACAAATCCATAGTGTCATAGACAAGTCATACTTGTAATTGACTTGGTCACTCCCCATGAGTTATATAAACTATAATCCTGGGCTCTGTCTTGTTTCTGTTGACTTCTCCCCTAACATTAATTATGTTGAGTTAAGTAGATTGCTGCATGGGCGAACCTATGTAGGAAGTAGGGTAAAGGAGTCAGTAGAATATGCAGAATAGAGTAATGAAGAAGGATACCAATGTAAGGAAAATCTGGAGTGTTTCAGTCAGTAGCAGGATATAATGAAATGAATAACACAGGGAAATTGTGAAGTCTTTTCATTAAACTTGTAGATGCCCCTGGCAAGAGTGATAACTTAGGGAAATTTCTAATTACATATTGCAGCAGTGGAGATGCAAATGTTAGCTTCTGGAAATATCTATACTCTCTTTAAGCTGTCTGGTTCATTCTTCTACATTAAAAAGCTAGAAAAAAGGTTGAGAGAAAGAGATGGAATCCTCATTTCTTTATCACAGTTAGCAGAATTGGGCCCTAAACTGGATTCTTTTGATTTCCTGACAAACAGGCTACCATCAAATGTGCCCAATTCACCAGTTATAAATCTCTATGACTGTCAGCCAGTTGAAGAAGCGAGTAATGCAGGAACATTGACCAGGAATGTGCAATCAAGAACAAGAGAAAGGAGCAAAAGGAGATAAAAGGTCACGCAAGATGGACTTATACCTTTACAAGTCATTTGATGACAGGGAGTTCCCTTAGCATACTTAATGCCAAGTCCAGCACTATGGGAAGAATAAAGTCCTATAGAATCATCTTTTTAGTAAAAGCGTTCTTCCTTTAAGATTGCCTATCCCCTTCTAACCACTAAACATGATCAGACACATTTTTCCTTCACTGATCCCAGTCGACTCACAACCAATATCTTGAGGAAGAGTGAAATTGTCAGTTAGTAAGGTCTTTTCAATAGACCATTCTTTACATTCATTATGGGGAAAAGAGGATCTGGAACATATGATGCTCCTGGTGTGAATAAGCATGACTGAGAGAGAGAGAGAGAGAGAGAGAGAGAGAGAGAGAGAGAGAGAGAGAGAGAGAGAGAGAGAAAATGTCTGTATCCAGGGTGATGACTCCTTCCTGCGGGAAGTTGAAGCAGTCACGTGACCCACTTCCTTATCCATAAAAATGCAAACGATGGTGTAAACCTACTTTACTAGGCATTTAAGAAGGCTTATGGCAACATACTTTTAAAATCGAAAGCTCAATGTAAATACCATTGCATTGTAAGTGGTTAATGTACCCCAAGTTCTTTCAGTCAGAAATTTAAAAAATCATTAATTTAGGCTAAATAACTTCAAACTTTGTAAGAATTTTAGAAGAAGCTGGTCTGAAGATTGCAGTACATGTATTACTTTGCATATAAATTATACATATATATGAGAAAAACTGTCAAACGATTAGAAGCCTATGAGAACCAGTAAAGCAAAAAGGTCAAGGGATACCCAGTATTCCCAGTTATAAGTGGGCTAGCCCTACAGTATAGGGGACATCTCTGTGAATGGGTTGACTTTTGATCTTTAAAAGGAGAAAGAGCAATGGCTCCCTCTCAGAGTCATGATGAGAATATAAATTTTGCCAGCTGCAGAAGTCCTAGGGATAATCTCATCTCAAATACATATGTATATATATATATATATATATATATATATATATATATATATATATATATATATAACTTTATTTATTCGTGGAAAAAATGTTTAAAGGTAAAATTTCTCTCCCTTCCTCTCCTTATTGTTCATTTTTTCCTCCCTCTCTCCCTCCCTTCCTTCCTGCCTTCTTTTGTCTTTTATTTCTCCTTTTGTTGTTGTCTTCTCATGAGACTTCCACTTTGCAGTACTTAGCATTTAAAGGTGTAAAGGGGAATGGGGATGTGGTTCAGTATCAGAGTGTTTGCCTGGCATGTGCAAAACCCTAGGTTAAACCTCCCTTGCTGACAAAACATCAAAACAGCAAGCAAAAAAAGAAAGAAAGAAAGAAAGAAAGAAAGAAAGAAAAGAAAAAGAAAATGCAAAGAGAATAAAAACAAAACTGAAAACAACATTGCAGACATAGTGATTGATCTTCCAATTAAATGAAATATAAGGTGGTTTTAGGATAATTTTATCACAAGCTTAGAAAATCAGCTAATTAAAAAAATGACAGCAATAAAAAAAGAAAAAAATATCTTATTAACTTAACAAAGCTGAGTACAAAAGCAAACAAAAATAAGAACACCTCTCAGGTAGGTTTATAATTTGTCATACTTAGTTTTAGATTATCTAGAAGGGGTAGATCAACCATGTTTTCCTTATTTATTAACTATGCATATTTTTATTTATTAATTGATATTATCTGTTGTAGGAGGCCACTTGTTTGTTGCCTAGCCACCCAGACTCCCAAAATAATCATACAGAAACTATATTATTTAAATCACTGTTTAGCCAATCACTTAAGCATATTGCTAGCTAGCTCTTTTATCTTTGGGTAACCCATTTCTATTATTTTATATTTTACCATAAGGGTCATGACTTACTGGCAAGGTTCCAGCTGGGGCTTGAGTCTTTCTCCTCTGCAGCTCCATGACATCTCCTTGACTCTGCCTTTTTTCTCCCAGCATTCAGTTTAGTTTTCCCCGCTTACCTCTATTCTGTCCTGAGCAGGGCAAAGACAATTTCCTTATTCATTAACCAATAAAAGGAACACATAGACAGAAGGACTTCCCATACCATTTCCCCTTTTCTGTTTATATAAAAAGGAAGGTTTTAACTTTAACATAGTAAATTACATATAACAAGACAGGTTTTAAGCAAGAATTACAGTTAAAACATCTGTATCTATTTTATCTTTTATCATAATTAAAGAAAACTATAATTACAATTATATATTCTTCTACAACATCAGAGAATCCATAATGATATAATATTACCTAAGTAAACAGGAAGTACATTGTAAACAACCTCCAAAACTCTGTAATTGACAGAGACATCTCACTGCCTGGACAGTCACCCAAAGTTCTTCTGGACTATTGAGGCATCCATCTTCAGCCTATAGGCTCATAGTGTCCAGCAGACTTTCCCATTAAGCAGGACATTTCAAAGACAGTTCCACCTATATTAGCAGTTTGTCAGTCACTTTCTTCTGTGTCCTGCAGAATGAAGCAGGAACACCAAAGGACAGTCTCACTTTCTTTAGGCAGCTTCAGCAGTCTTGTTTCTGTGGGTCCTGCATGTCCAATTCAGACAGCATAACATCAAGCAGTCCAGACAAAAGCAGTCTTCTGCTCAAATGGCCAGCAAAGTCCATCAGGAGCCCCTTCAGTTTCCATCATCCTCTTGAAGTAGATTGGTGCTGCCAGGAGCATACAAGTCTCATTGTCATGAAAAGTCCTAAGTTCTTAAAACATTTTAAATGCCATATTCTGTAGTCTTTGAAAGATCTGAAGAATACCTATCTAACTGAAATATATCTCTATACATCTAGAAACCTAACTAATAAGGCTACAATCTTGACTATTTTAGATAACTATCTATTAACCTATATTTCTTAGATATACATTACATTTTTGAATGAGATGGACAACCACAATGCCTTAATCAAGATCAGAAATAAATATATATAGTATAACAAAATTGACCTTAAATCTGTATCAATAAACCAAAATCCATACCAATACAAATCTTTATAGCATATCTCCCCCCTTAAATCTTAAGAAACATTTACAAAAAAATATTAGGGTATATGGGCATAATTTTCTCCAAAATGCTTCCTGCTGTTTATTGGGCCAAGTAATTTTTTGAGGGATGTTCATGGCAACCATTCAGGAGATCGTGGTGCATAAAACCACATAAGTCTGAAATTAATCCACTGGTTCTCCTCTTCTGTGGAAACAAAAGAAGAACCTCTTTTCCAAAGCAATAAATCCTTAGACCCAAATTCTGAAGTCAAGATACCTTTAATCTTTGATTTGCAGCCCATATAATGAAATGTCTCTTTGTACTTAGCTCATTCACACTCAAATTTTAAAGAAAATACAATAATATACATCATCCAGATTCTCTGTTTATATTCCATCTTCATGTGGCTTATTTTTCTTACTCTATTATTTTTCTACAAATCTAATATTTATTTTATTATCTTTACTCTTTTAATCTATGACTGTCTATACTCTTTTATATTGCATTTATTGTCTCTTTACTTGTTTTCTTTTCTCTCTCAAACCTACATACCATTTTTTTAAACATATTATGTCTCATTTAGAGGTCTTTTATGTCTGAATCTGTCTTTATTGTGTATCTGTAATCTTTTTCTGACCAGGATCACTTCTTAAAACGTTAAAGCTGCTTGGCTAACACTAAGGCTGCTTTGCCTTTTGGCTCAGCCCAGTCCAACATGGCAGAAGTCTGTTTACTGCCTCTGAGACTGCTAGATGGAAGATATGCTCACCACCTCAACTCTGGTAACCAGTTGGCCCATGCTGCCACCAAGTGACTTGCAGTACACTGCTTACAAACCCCATTCAAGTGCTTGACCTCCTGAAGAAGCCAGAATTTGTGCTGGCAGCACGGCCCAGATGCTGACATTTTGAAATTGTGTGGTGTTTTTTCTTTTTTTTTCTACCACTAAATCAGGAAAATCTCTCTTAAAATGGCATTAAGCTGTGCTTAACTCTGTTGTTTGTGTGTGTCTAGAATTCTTTTCCAAGTTTTCTCAGGTCTTATGTAGGTTTAGCTAGCACAAATTAGCACACCAATTTGTGGTGAGGTACCACTTGTGTGTTCCCAGCTGCTCAGCCCTGAAATAATCACACAGAAACCATATTATTTGCAATACTGTTTGGCCCATAGCTTAAGCAAATTTCTGGCTATCTCATCTTAAATTAATCCATCTCCATTAATTTGTGTATTGCCATGATGCTGTGGCTTACCAGGTAAAGTTCAGGCATCTGTTTTCAGTGGGGCAACATGGCTTCTCTCAACTCTACCTTCTTTCTACCAGCATTCAGTTTAGTTTTCCTCACCTAGCTAAGTTCTGCCTTTTTTTTTTTTTGAAGAGTTAAATAATGGCTAACTTTTATTAAATGCTTACTATATCACCAGCACAGGATTTTAAAAATATTGCATATTTTTTCTATTCTTAATTCCATTAAATAGCCTTACATGTTTATCAGTTGCATTTTATAACACAAAAGCATTTTAAGCTTTGTAAGAGTTATACAATAATTAACCAGATTATTGGGCTTCAGAGATGGTTCAGTTAACATCACCTTTCACGATAGCCACAAACGGCATAAAGTATCTTGGGGTAACACTAACCAAGGAAGTGAAAGATCTATTTGACAAGAACTTTAAGGCTTTGAAGAAAGAAATTGAAGAGGATACCAGAAAATGGAAGCATCTTCCATGCTCTTGGATTGGTAGGATCAACATAGTAAAAATGGCAATTCTAACAAAGGCAATCTATAGATTCAACACAATCCCCCTCAAAATCCCAACAAAATTCTTCACAGACCTTGAGAGTACAATAATCAACTTTATATGGAAAAACAAAAAACCCAGAATAGCTAAAACAATCCTATACAATAAAGGAACTTCCAAAGGTTTACCATCCCTGACATCAAACTCTATTACAGAGCTAAGGTAATGAAAACAGCTTGGTATTGGCATAAAAACATAGACGTTGACCAATGGAATCGAATTGAAGACCCAGATATTAATCCACAAATCTATGAACACCTTATTTTTGACAAAGAAGCTAAAATTATACAATGGAAGAAAGAAAGCATCTTTAACAAATGTTGCTGGCATAACAGGAGTCTGCCTTTCTATAGGCCAAAGCAGTTTCTTTATTCATTAACCAATAAAAGCAACACATAGACAGAAGGAGCTCCCACACAAAGCCATTGCTTAGGATGTGGTTTATGTACTAAAGTCTTCAACTGGCATCATGGGATGGCTGAACTAGAGTGGAGGATGTAAGACAGCTCATATTCTGTGACATATCTAGAAATCAGTGTGTAACTGAATGTTATTCTATTTCCTTATAGTCACAGACTCCATGAAATTCCCCTGGGTGGCTTTGATTTCCCTCAGCATGGTAGCTTTTAAAGTGCTTAGAGTTGTATATCTGATGCTTTAATGTTTTGAATGTTCTAACAAACAGCAGGAGGGCATTTCAGCTTCAAATGGTGTAGTCAGAGGTTCAAATATATTACTCCCTACCTTGTTCTATTGGTCAAATGACATTCAGGTCATTTCAAAGACAGGGAAAGACACTTAATTCTACCTTTCAAGAAGAATGACAACAAGGGCAAAAATGCTATGAAGATTCTAATTATCTAACTCTATCCAGAGTCTTTTCCCTATTGATGCATTCACCCAGTTCAAATCCAGCCAGAGGTGTAAACTCCTTCCCATCATGTGCCAACACAACTTTCTATTTCCTGTAGAATAATATACTGGAAATATACACAGATTGCCTCTTCTATACTCTATGTGTAGTGTGGAATAGGTTCAATGTGTATGATGATAAAGAGTCAATATGTAGGGTTGTACAAAATGTACTTTTGATGGTATAGGGTCAATTGGGGCGATACAGACTGAATATGCAGGTTGGTACAGAGTCAAAATGTAAGAGGTTACAATTTCAACATATGTGGTGATAAAGAGTGACTATGTAGGGTAGTGCAGGGTAAATATATAGAGTGGTGTAGATTCAAAGTATTGGGTGCTGCAGAGTCAGTATGTAGGGTTACGCAAAGTCCTTGTTAACCACAAATCCTTCTCTTCAGCAAAGCAAAGTGTGTGAAAGAGTTGTGTGCTTAGACCAAAAGTCTACCTAAAAGGAGGGAAATCATGCGTTGTACTAGAACATAGTCAGTGCTCTGGGTCTAGGGAAACCATGGTCAGTTAGAAAATAATCTGCTATTGCCACTTTGTTAGACTAGGGTAAGTCCTTATTACATTCTAAATCTTATCCTTTCTCCAACAGTTAAGTGTAGCTACTGTCAATCATGGAAGAAGCTTCTTTATAGTAAATGTACTTCAAAGATAGCCACAACTGGACACAAAGCAGAGATTAATGGACTCTGGGAATCCAAGAAACAATGGGATATTCCACCACAGTTCCTGAATGTATGACTAAAAGAAAATGGTAGAAAAGAGAACAGAAAGATCCTAAGTACCATTGTATTTTAATGCCTTTATTATCATTTTTTCAATACTCACTAAACTACAGTAAGTATCTTCATTTTTGTATTAGAGAACATAAGAAGTAGCAGATGCTAAAACAAGTCATTCCTGCATCTCTGTCTCTACACTTGCCAAGGTTTATTTCTCCCTTACATCCCAGTGTCACATAGGTCAATAGATAAATAGATAAACTCACTCAATTATAAAAATCCTTTTATGCTGAAGTTCTGTCACATTCTACCTATGCCTTCATAATCATTCTGATGTACTTCACATAATGTATATAAAGACAGGTGAGTAAATTTGAAAAACAATAACCTTCACTAGAGAACTCCAAGAATTAAAACACAATCCAGGCTTGCAACAATTTTATCTGACTGTCTAGAAGCAGCAATTACCTCCATTGGTACCCAGTAGGGAAAACCTGCATTGCTAAATGTAGGAACTCTAAGAAGCAGGATTTAGCTGGATACTTCAGATGAAACAGAAAGATGAGCATCTGCTCCTGGAAGCCGCAAATCTTGTATAGGAGTTTTATTTGGTTTGAGAAGAGCTGAGCATACAACCAAGGCTGACCCATAGCTAAAATGAAGGTTTTTTTAAGTTCAATTATTTTAAAAATAGCCAGAAATTATAGTTTCAACTCTCACGAGTTAATGGAATTATAAGAGAGATTTCTTTCAATATTGCCCAAGTACTGGGTTATTTTTTTGGTATTTTATTATTAATTACTACTTTTATATCATTGTGAAAAAGGGAAATGGTCTATACTATTTATGCTTTTTGGAGCTCAATTAGGCCTACATTTGGACAAATATGTAGTCATTAAAAATAAATGTTACATGAACAATTGAAAATAAGATGAGAAAATGGGAAAACCAAAAACTTCCAATTATCCCCATTTAACTTAAATAAAAGCCACTCTCATGAAGCTCTGAATGGCCTGTTTCTGCTTACTTGGCTGTACTTATCTCGCATTTTCTCCCTGTTATCTGTAAAGCTCTAGCAACCTTATCCTCAGATCTTTGTACCCGCTTCCCTGTTGCATACCCTGCTGTTGCTTCTTCAATCCAGCTTCAACTGTAGCCCTCCGAGAACATTTCCCAAGCTGGCGCAGTCACATGATTGCATTCTTCTTTTTATAGCATTTACCACCATCTGAGATTAAAGTCAACTTATTTTTGCATTATCTGTCTTCATCATTTAATATACAATTCTATGAATAAGGGACCATTGCCTTTCTCATTTACTGTTTTACTCTAAAACTTTTTAGACTACTAGGGACATAATAAAGAGTATATAAATATATCAAATGGATGATTTTATATATATATAAAATGGATGATTATGCATATTATTATATATAGTGTGTGTGTGTGTGTGTGTGTGTGTGTGTGTGTGTGAGATTATCTCATTTTCCTATCCACATCTAACTACAAGTTTAGGATCCCGAATGACTGAAAGGTTTCTGCTGTTGATTTTCTCTTGTCTTTCCCTCTTCTTCTCCCATCCTTTTTCTTTCCCTCACCCTTTCCTTCCCTCCTATATTTGGGTTTTCTTGCTAACTTGATATGCACATTCAAAATATATGCCTATCAACTTCTTGCTGGGATTTGGTAAACAACTTTTTTTTAAAAAAAGTTTTGTTTTATTCATGATTATGTGAATGTATCTACATGAGTGCCTTATGTGCAGAAGTTCAGGAGAGAACATTGGATTCCCTGCACCGGTAGTTACAGGCAATTGTGAGCTGTCCATCACGGGTTATGGGAAGAGAACTGAGGTTATCTGGAAGAACAGCAAGCACTCTTAGCTGCTGAGCCACAGCCTTAGCACCAATATCTTTAGTCTTTATTGCTGGTGCTATGTTCATATTTTTATCTTCTTGTAAATTTATCTTTGACTAATGTAAGTAAAAAAATACTAAGTGACTTCTTTATGTAGATTTATTTACCATGCTTTCCACAATTTTATCTGATTCTAGCCTTTAAAATGTTTTATAAACATAGACCTCATTATGTAGATTCCAGTGACAAAGCTTTTTATTGCATTGTACTTTTTCAGTGTTTTATCACCATTTATGTACACAGTCTACACACCGAGCTAATCAGGCTTCATTTCATTATGGACATTTAAACTTCAAGACTCCTCCTGCTTGGTTATATCATCTTACATTTGCCTGTGGTAAAAACAATTTAATTCATTCTAAATTTCACTGTAGAGTTCAAGCTTTTGTGTCCTTTATTATCTAGCTGGCTTACAGTAGCAACATTTCATTTCTTATTTTATGTTTGAAAGTATATTATATTCACATCATTTCTTCCTTCCTTTTCCTCCCTCCAAAGCTTCCCATATACCTCTCCTTTCTCTCCTTCAAACTCATGACATCTTACAAAATTGTTATTACATTATATATAACATACATGTATTCCTAAATATAATCTATTTAATCTGTATAATGTTAATCCTATGCATGTTTTCAATGAGGACCATTATGTATTAGAAAACCAATTAGTGTGTTCTTCCCTGAGGAAGGCTATTTACCCTACTCTCAGCATTCCTTAGTTGCCTTTAGTTAGGTCCAACGTACACTGCAGAATTTGTCTTAGAGAAAGGGCCAGCTGTGGCATGTGTCTGCCTGTCACACAGGAAAGGATTAGTGCACAGGAGAAGTTTTCACGCGAAGGAAATGAAAACTGATCCAAATGGTGAGCATGTTTTATAAACATGTTCGTAGGGAGGAGTGGTAGGGGGAATTGTCTGTTATTTAATCTCTTGGGAAAGCACGGTTATTTTCAGGGCAGTCCGTGGGAGGAGGAGCAGGTAGTACCTTCCGACTGATGCTCATTTGGAATGAAGTGTGCCAGAGCAGTTTAGATACATCCTATGTTCTGCTTAGTCCTGATCGTTCTGTCCAAGGGAAAGTATTCTGAATTCTGAACTTTGTTCAGAAAGTCAGCCCAAAACTTCTCAAAAGAGACAGCTTAGCCAAAGAAAAAGTTGGCACGTTACAGATACATACAGGGACTATAAGGATCTGCCCATTTTCATAGAGATAAGAGTTATTTAATAATAATATTGCTTCCTCTGGTGTCTATAGTATAGATAGTAGTTAGTGAATGAAACATATTAACAGAATATTGAACACAGTTTTGAATTTCAGTGTTAACGGGTACATAATTATAATGAAATAATCATTATGTCTAATCCTAAGTGAGTGACTAATATATTTCAAACACAATGCTAAGCATTTAAAATTCTTTAACTTCTTAACTCATCATAGCAAATCTACAGGGGTAAGTAAACATTATTAGCACTGTTTTCTATTTTAGAAAGCTATGACTTAGGTAGATTTAACAATTTTACAGAGGTTACTATGCTGAGTTACAATATTCAGATATAAGAATGGTGTGGTAGTTTCAATGTAATTGGCCCCATAAGGTCATAGAGAGTGGCACTATTAGGAGATGTAGCCTTGTTGGAGGAAGTGTATCAATGTGGGAGTGGGTTTCTGGGTCTCCTATTCCCGATCCACTGACCACTTCCTATTGTCTGCCTATCAAGATGTAGGACTCCCAGCTCCTTCTGTAGCACCACGTCTGCCTGCGTGCCACCATGATACACCATGATGATAATGAGCTAAACCTCTGAAAATCTAACTCACCCCAATTAAATATATTTTCTTTATAAGAGTTGCCGTGGTTATGGTGTCTCTTCACAGCAATAGAAACTGTAACTAAGACAGTCATGCTGTAAATAACCATGTCGAAAGATGGATGAATGAATGAATTGATGAATAGATGGATGGATAAGTAGTTTGATAAGAAAGGGCAATCATCTGGCTTGATAAATATATAAATTAGTTCTTCACGGGTATCAGACTAACATAAAGAATCAACTATTAGAAAACTTGGTTATATGTTTTTTCATATAAATTTTCTCAAAAAGCCGTCTACAAGCATGTCTTCTCGGAGTGTCTGAATTTCACTGGCATTGTTGGACACCCTACTCTCTCATCAGACTGGAAGAAGAGCTTGCTGCACATGGTGTCACCTGTCCCACAGAGAAGAGCTGGCAGTTGGTTCTGCTCATTCATTAACACAATCCGCATACCAAATTGATGTTTTCCGTTATTTACTTGCCTTTCATTAAAAACAAGGACAGAGCACCATTCAATTCTCAGAGCAAAACACTCAAGAGCTTCATACAATTATACATCACATTAAGCTAAGCTTTGTTAAAATACCACATGCTTGCAAAATTTTTCAATAATTGGTACAAAGATTCACCAGAGGGGGGACATGTTTATTCATTTGCTTAATTCCTAATAATTTTTTTCACTATGGTAATATTGTATTCCTTTCTCTTATATCTGACTTGGCACCTGGCCAACTGAATTCATTCTTTTTAGCAAACTGTACAGGATTTAAATGTTTAGTTTGTCATTCAAGTTATTTGTTCTTAGATTTAGTATCCGTGCAGCCTTGTGGCCATGCTACTTTCTAATGAGAATTTTATAAGATACCTCAGAGGCTCATTACAATTTAAGCCTTTCTAGTCACATAAGTCCCATTTTAAATATAGCAATTTTGCCACTGAATTAGTGTTGGCTCTGGGGAACACAGGCTTTTCTCCATAGAACCTCAAATTGTTTTTATATTCAAGAATACCTGCCATGTGCATGATGGTGAAGTTCACTTTTTGTAATTAAGAAGTCCTTCCTTTATCCTTATTTATATATAGTCATACCTCTCAAACTAATGTGTTTAATATGCCTAGAGAGTCACAAGCAGCCATTTTTCAAAATTTGTAATTCTTACTTTAACTCTGAGAGTATTGACATTATTCTATTGAAGAGATTTAAAAAATCAGAAAATTTATCAGTCATCACCCATCTGGAAACTTGTCCTCAAACTTACAAAACTTATTCTGTTTCTGTAACTGTCCAGGACTAATATATACAGTATTACATACTACTTCACCCCAAGGTATGCATTCCTTATGTAAACAGCCTTTAATACTGGGAAATGTGTCAAGCACGAGTTGTTGTGTGAACCCATTGGATACCACAGTATGACTCTCAGCTGTTTTTATATGACTTCCTGAATACTTTATAATACACACTGTATATTACATTTCCCATTGTTCTATAATTTTTTTCTAATTCCTTTATCTTTAAATATAGTTTGTCTGATTATAAAGGTCATCTTTTTCTTAAGACATTCTCTGTTCTATTGGTAGCATGACTAGCATAGGGCAGACTACTGTACAGTATCCACATCTTCCCTGTTTTACGTTGATTGTTCTTGTCAGTGCTACTTGATATAGAACCATTTCCCTGCTGGCTAAGTCTCCTACATCCTCCTGACACATGCAGCTATTGAAACACTTCCCACTTCTTTCCCCCCCCCTTGATATTTATTGAGCTCTACATTTTTCTCTGCTCCCCTCCCTGCCACTCCCCTCCTTCCTTCAACCCCCCCCCCAAGGTCCCCATGCTCCCAATTTATTCAGGAGATCTTGTCTTTTTATACTTTCTACTTCCCACGTAGATTAGATCTATGTAGGTCTCTCTTAGTGTCCATATTGTTATCTAAATTCTCTGGGATTGTGGTTTGTAGGCTGGTTTTCTTTGCCTTATGTTTAAAAACCACCTATGAGTGAGTACATGTGATAACTGTCTTTCTGTGTCTGGGTTACCTCACTCAAAAATATACTTACCTGGCAGGGGAGATACCATGATCACACTTCCCACTTCTATCCTGCATGTGTAGTCCGTGGGAAAATGCCTGATCCCCCAGACACCACTCCTGATATTGCTTCAAGTCACATCTCTGAGAGCACCTCTGAGTGACTTTGTCCACCAAAAACAAAAACAAAAACAAAAAACAAAATAAACGAGTTTCAAAATAACATGAATTTCCTACCTTATTTTACATCACTAAAGAATTCATGCATACATTTATACATCCACCCAACTGCCGTTGATATAGAAGAACACACACTCTCTAGCCTCTCCTCCACTGGCACTTATTTCTTGTCTCCTCCCATAGACTCTACTGACTGGGGCACTGAATGATTCCCCGTTTTATAAACCGAGAATATGGGAGTTAACATTGGCCAACAGCAGATTGTGACTGATGGGTAAGTATCCAAATTACAAAGGCTGCTTGAAATGCATTGTTTACAGTTTCCTAAGAAGGTTCCCAACATTAAAGATTCATTCTCAGTAAAACAAACACCCCTGCATCAGCATCCTATCACATACTGCATCTTTCCCTTCTTGTTTATCCCATTTACCTCTAATTGTATATGTTGACAAAATAACAGTGTGCAAGCCTGGGAGCCAGGTACTGGTTTTTTGGACTTCAATCTACAACCAAGTATTGTGAACATCTACCTCAATGTTTATTTAACATTTGAAACATTCAAATATTTTGAAAAGATTCTAATTAGCTCTTTCATTGTTTGGCAATTTCATACATTTAAATAATGAATTTTAGTTATTTCACCCACATTCCCTTCTCTCAGCTCCTGTTCATCTTCTGTAACCATTTTTTTCCAACAAGTCTCCTACTTTCAGGCCGTATACTTTTTTGTGACCCACTGAATTTTAAATTAGGCTTTCTTGCTAGAGCATTGGTGAGAGCAAGGGCAACTTATCAGTTGTTACACTCATGAAGAAAATTATACCCCTCTTCCAATAGCACATAATTGCCTCAGAGAGGATGAAACATCTTTAACCATTATGAAATGCTAGTTGGCCCACATTTGTGCAGATGACCACAGCTTTAGTGTGTTTGTGAGTATAAAGCATATGCCATGTCCAAAAATCTCTCTTCTTTCACCTAGATTATTTAAATTCTCCATCTCTGTATTGTTAATTGCATATGATTTTTCATGACAGGGAAGAAACATTGATCATAATGATACATTCAGTAACTGTGTCATGAAACAGTTCGTCTAGTGTCAAACAGTCTTGCTGACCAATCATTACTTCTTGAGAGTAAAGATGAAAGTGAAGGGAACCAGTTCAGTAATTATAGTCACATACTGGGTAAAGAGGCCATTGAAATATTTCCCCTAGAAAGATTCCATACTTATAGACACCACCCAATGAAATTCAAGGATAGATACATTCTTTCTGAAAATAGAGCTGCTTAACTATATCAGCTTATATACTTTCGTTTTTAAAAATCATTCATCGGAGATCATTTTCAACAGAAAATGTATGAGATGATAGACTTCCTACTTACACTAAAATTAAATTTTACAATTTATCAAACGTAATCATTCACTTAAAGAATAGGGCTGGAAGGTAGATTAGATATCCTCTTTTTCTTGTTTTCCACTCACACTTTTCAAACAGGAGACCAAGGTTCAAAGAGGCTGTTGTAGGTAGCAAGAAAAGGGAGCCACCGTAACCCAAGACCTAACGACTTTCTGTAGGGCTTTTGTTAGTTTGTTTTCTTGTTTTGTTTTGATGTTTTACAACATCCATACAAGAGTTTTAAAAGAATAAGGACTTTATGTTCTAGACTCAGAAATTCCCACTGAACATAGTCTATTAAACCACAGAAATATAGCAAAGAAAGACAGTTTTTAAACTCTGTTTTAGTCTCCTAACCTTTCAACATAGGTTCATATCATCCACATGCATGAAGATACTTTCAGTCTTCTACTGCAGAGGCTATAAATCATGTTATAACCAAATCCTAGCCCTTATCATCTCCATCCTTAAACTGTTGTGCCCCAACTCATCATGTCCTTAGACAGGCATTCATCAAATTACTTCCCTGTAGTCTCTCACACCAGTGTAGTGACTCCTTCTGTGCAATCAGTGTTTTCTCTAACAGGTGGCTCCGGCCAGAAAAATACTTAGCTCAAAGATCTCCCTACAGCTCCACATGTTCCTCAAGCTCCCATGGGGCTTGGTTCCCAACTCTCCTATGTGTTTGAAGATCTCATCTTTAGATCCCAATATGCCACCTAGACTTCCTGAAAAAGACTGATACCTCTCTAAATTTGGTGTATTTTGCTTGTTAGTGCCTCCACTTAAATATCTTGTCTCAGATATTTGTTATGTGTACCTTGACATTCTGGTCTTCACTTACATCTAAATAGAGACCTCTAGTAATCATTTACCACCTCCTTGTTCCATTTTGCACACTTCCTATTCTCCGTTTTTAATGTTAGATAAATTGACATTATCTAACACGACTGTGGCAAAATTAAACACATAGATGTTGTGTCTTGCTTTCAAGAATGTAAGTGGCACAAGGCTAAGAAATTTGTGCTTCTTATCTTAGTCTCTGTGGCGGTAAAAAGAATATGTCTAATACTCAGATAATTGTCAATCAGTATTTGTTTAATAGATGAATGTGCTCAATTATAAATCTTTATGATTAAAAAAGTCATTTTCTGCAAACATGTGCCATTATGATTTTACTTCCCTTTCCCCAGCAGTTATCCTGTTAACTAACTAAGCAATTCACCATTAATAGAGTCAATCAAGAAACTAAGTCTACAGTTCAGGCTATTACAGTATGTTGAATTACCCCATATATTAAAATACCTGAAACCTGAATGTCATAGCTATTTGGCTGCAAGTTATTTACTGCTTTTGGATCATAGAGATGGCTATGCTCAAATGATCTCATAATAGCAGAAACACTCCTAGATAGTCTATTGTTAATTATATTATTGCTTTCTACATTGCAGGCAAAGCCTAATTAGTCCCCATAGCATCTCTACTTAAGAGCAGAGGCACCAAATAACCTTGGAGACCAGTATCATCATGAGTGCCTTTGGCACACAAATGAAGCTCTGTATTTTTCAAGAGGAAGTTTATACTTCGTTTGAGATCTGTGTTGTTCAGCATATTCTGTTCACTAGACAAACTCTCAAATACCATCTGAGTGTATGTTTTATTCAATTCAAGGTATTAGGATTATAAATAAAGAACCATGTAAGGAAAAAAGTTTTTTCTGAATAAACACCATTGGTATCAAACAGTGTCCAGGCCCCTCTTCTAAGGTAGACTTTCTAAAATCTCAGTGTTTTATTTAATACTTACCATTTTATTTGTATAATCTTAAAAATAGGATTACCCACCTTATAAAGTAATAGAACAAATAGAAGAAGACAGTTTATTAAAGCAAATAGAGTAATGACTATTACATTAAAGTCTCTATTTGCTATTTATATTATTAAATATTTGAGGATCAATAAATATTAAACTACAGTGTTATAATATAATTGAGACTATGAAAGATAAAACAATGTCTGTGTCATATGAAATTATGATTACTTAAATGAAATGGGGTATAAAAACTGCAAGTATTGAATAAAATAATGTAACAGACTTGAAGTTCAAGAGAATGTTGCTAGGCTAGGACTACCAAATTTGTTAATAAAAAATATGGAAGTTAATAACATTGCTAGAAAGTTAAATTTTAAAAAGAATTAAAAGTTAAGGGATTCTCAGATGGGGAACATTATGTTAACTCCAAGTTCCTATTATCTGGGTCCATTGTTTATCTTCTATTTATTCCTACTGAGTACAGCCCCTCCCCAAAGACTCACACTTCAGAAAGATTTTGTTAGTCTCATTCTGGTGTCACCCATTTCTGAGAATAAAAGAATTGCATTTTTCAAGTATTTTACCAATATCTTACATTGACTTCCACATATCTGCAGAGACAAGTGTCTCTTAGATATAGGTTTTGTTTCTTTTATTATAACAGTTAACTGAAAAGATACAATGAATCAAAGGTAAGAAATAGGGATAGGAACAAATACAATGATTTTTTTAAGGGAGAAAAGCACATCTACTTCTAGACCACACAGAAGTGAAAAGATGTGTGGATTACATGGTTCCCTCACGTATTTTTTTTCTGGTAGGCATTTTTCTTTAATTGTTAACACAAATTACACTGCATTATACTTGTTAAATATTTCAGTAAAAGAGAGAAAGTAGTGCAAAATGACTGCTTTGTACAGAAAATGGAACATGCTGCAGAGCTTTCATGGGGTGTGACCTCATTCCATTATTAATAATGCACTTGGTGAGTTCTTCCAGCCGTAGATCTTGCAGGATCCCAGTGAGCATTGACTAATTAATCCTCCTGTCATCTACATGAGAAAGGGAAGGCATTTATTTGAAGGCACATTCTGCCATGATGAAACTTGGGGTGAAAACTATTTGACAGTGTTTGATGACTGTATGGTGTCCGGGTGACAGTGAAAGTTGAATTTTAAGAGAAAGAGCAGCGTCAACACTCCTGGCATAGACACCTCTCCATCTTAGAGGCGACTATTCACTTTTTCCATATATCCCTACTGGCTCAAATCTACTCCCATCTGCTCAGACAGAACAGTGCCCAGCAAGCATTGGTCAGATCCTTGGCACAAATCTTGGCAGATGAGCACTCTTTGGGTAGTCTGTACGCCACTGCCGTGTGGCATCTGTTTTGCCAGATGTTGTACCTCTGAGTCCTTTAGTATGCCATCCCTGTTACTGCATGTCTATTTACAGCACACCTGCACATCTGCCACTATATAAATACCAAGCAACAAAGTAAATGATGATAAAGGATAGAGCCCCACTCTGTCTGTCTCTGTTTATGTCTTTTTGTCTCTGACTGTGTCTGTCTGTGTCTGTCTCTCTCTGTGCGTGTATATGTTTGTGTGTGTGTGCATGTGTGCATGTGTGCGTATGTATGTGTAGCTGACAAGAATAAAGGTGACAAGAATCATGATGCTTTTACTCTGTGTTGTCCTCATGGGCTTTCTTACAATGATGACTTCTAAGGGATATATCTCAGGAACATTAAGGCACCTATGGCTCATGTTCAAAATGAATACCTCAAAAGATATTGTTTCCAGAGTCAAATAATGTGAGAGTCTTCAGGCTCAGAATTCTGAATCACAAAGTCAGAAAGGATGCAATATCTCTCCCACATAGAAGCAGTACCAGGAATATTGAGGCTGCCCTTAATGGTTCCTTCAGGTCATTGTATATTTATTTATTCAGCAGATATTTATTGAGTACCTCCAAAATATGTGAGCCTGTGGTAGATGAACTCAGGCTGGAGAGAGACAACACTTGGCGTCTAACATGGATATAAGATATAAACATATGAAAAGACTGAGTTGACAATTAGAGGATGTTGGAAGTGGGTGTCTGCCACATACCTGTGGGTTGCAACCAAAAGGAAGGATGGTCCAGTGGTGAATTATTCAATTTACTTTCCATTTATTCTATGAGGGGAAAGAGAAAGAATTTTATACATGAAGGATCATATATAGAAATGGCATGAAGGAGGACATAGATCAATGCTATAGACTTCATGGCAATGCACCTTAAAATGAGTATATAAAAATAGTGAAACGTATGCTTTTGTATTATTAAATCTTGTCTATATCCTTTGGTCAGTTTTATTTTTAAATTTTAATCATTTTTATTAGAAAGCTATGTTTAAAAGTTATCCCAAGAACATTTACTTGACACACAAACTACCCTAACTACCCTACCCTAACAGAATTGTGTGGGCATGTGCCAATACACTCACATATGTTTATGCAGCTATTATACATCTTTATCAAAATTCATAGAGGAAAATAATTAATTATCCTGGTGGATTGTATATCAATATTTGGTTATAATGATTGCATGAATCCCACAAGCCTTCAAAAAGTTTGGATATCCACCAACAAAAAGCCTGCAAACTCATGGAAACTGAACAGTCAACTACTGAACCACTCCTGGGTCAAGGAAGAAATAAAGAAAGAAATTAAAGTCTTCCTTGAATTCAACGAAAATAAAGAAACAACATACACCAACCTATGGGACACTATGAAAGCAGTGCTAAGAGGAAAGTTCATAGCACTTAGTGCCCACATAA